>PVIJ01003492.1:32387-134484 GCA_004024925.1 Scalopus aquaticus
CACACTGCTAGATATTTGGTAGCCCCAGCTAAATCAGTACTCAGTGTTCCCTCTGCTGGCTTTACAGTACATGAAGTAATTCTTAATGCTACACTCTAAACCATATTAACAGTAAACCAAGATAATTTTGCAAAAAAACAAAATCCTGTTTTAGAATAATAAACTAATTGTCTTTACTGGCAATGATGCTAGACATTTCAAACTTAAATTATAGTAAACATTTTTTTCCCATGAAATAAAGGCATTCTGTTTGAGGTGCAATATAATATCCACTAATTCATTCCTTTTCTCCTGCTCTCACACACCTGCACAACATAAAATCTCATATCCACAAAATGGTATGCAGTATGGATGGAAATAAGATTCTCTCCCACTGCTTCACAGATTCCTATAGCATAGCGGGAAAAGACAAAAACCTGAAGGGGAATTAGTTTAACAATCTCCTGGGATTTGCACTGATTTGCAAAATTTTGCCTTGCCTTGATTCTAGAAGCTGGTCTGACCTGGCAAGTATTCAGTTCAAGTCAAACAGAGGGCGGTGGGGGTAGGGGAGACACCCTGTCTTTGTTACTTTTTGCAGACAGAGAAGCCCTGGGAAATTTGATGTCACTGTCTTTTGTCAACTGAAAGAACCCAGGCTTTTCAGTTCGCACTTCCTGGAAAAGGACCCTCCTTGCAAGGCTGATTTCCTCCTTCGTGTAGCAGAAGATACAACATGCACTCAGTCCTTTGGGCTAATGAAGTTGTGCTGGACTGCGACCCCTTTCTTGAAGGTGGTATTAAAAATCAGTATAGGCAACTAATGCTTACTTGCTAAGCATTGAAATAGGGTTCTAGGGCGAAATGAAACCGAGACTTTATTTTTATTCTTAGAATAAGCTAAGGGGTAAGAATCCTGCATTCCTAATCATTTTTACCACTTTGTCCTCCTAACCTGCAACTTGCACCTGTAGGCTTACGTGCCAAGGGCAACTCATTTTTCCTTTCCTCTAGATTTTCTCATGAGGACAAGCGGAAAACGAGTGTTTGCCTGGGCAGTAGATTTGAAGCCTGAATACCAGCTTCTGCTCCGTGTCGAGAGGCGCAGGGAAGGCCCACCCACGGGAAGCCTGGTTTGCTCTGCCGCCAGCCGGCTCCCAGAGTGGGAAGAAGCAGCCGCTAGGTGGCAGCGCTGAGCCTCCCTGCGCCCGCGAGGAGACGTGGGAAAACGTGGGCACCGCCAGACTTTATTTATCCCCTTCCTTCTCTCCCGAATCCCTGCCCTCCTCTGCTCTCCCTTCGTTAGGTAGCCATTTGAACGATCTGCGGGTGAGAGGGCGTGTCGGTGAATTCTCATGATTTTTCCCCCGTAAATAAAAGTTTAGGGCCACCAACCGCCGCCTCCTGTTTACTTGGCAGGCGCTCCGGCAACAGGGGAAGCCGAGGTTAGCCTGGGGTTTGGATCAAGTAATCAATGACCGCGTCCGAGTAATCGTGCAGAGGCTAGAATGAGTTAGAGCGCAGTTTCTCCGCCATCCCCTCTCTGGCTTCGGAGAGTGTAACGTACCAACGAGCCAGGGCGACCCCTCCTCCTAAAAGATGGTTTCCCTCGGCCTGGGCGCCTAGCAGAGCGCAGCGACTCGGCCGCGCGCGCAGGGCGCTCTTCCTGCCCTGAGCTCGGCCAGGATTCATGGTGCTCAGCCTCATGCCGCCGCCGCCGCCGCCGCCGCCGCGAGCCTCGCCTTTCAATTACAGTTACAGGGAGGAAATAAATTGGAATCGACTCAGGCTGTGCTTTTTGGAGGAAAGTCTTTCCTACTGTAAACATGTTTCAGGCGATCCTGTCAGCAGCATTTTAACACCCGTCTTCCGTTTAGGTTTTATGACCCGGGAAGGAGCTGCAGACACAGACACCCGGGAAGGGAAGGAGCTGTAGACACACACACAAGCACTCACACGCCTCAATGGAAGGAGCTGCGCGCTAGAGCACGCGCGCGCGCGCGCGCACACACACACACACACCCCTGGAAGGCGCTGCACGCATGCACACACACGCACGCACACATACACCCCAAGGGAAGGAGCTGTGCGCGCGCACACATCAAGGGAAGGAGTTGTGTGTGTGCGCGCGCAAACACGCATACACCCTGGAAGGCGCGGCTGGAGCACACCTTGGAAGGAGCTGCAGACAGACACATTCGCTCGCTCGCGCGCGCGCGCGCGCGTAGCCTCGGTGCCCTCGGGAGCGCCCAGTCTCTTTCAGAAGTTACAACTGGCCGGGAGGTCGTTTCCCCGGAGCACCTCTTCTCCATCCTCCGCCCCCACCCCTGGAGCCAGCTTGGCCTTTGGCGCTGGTGCCCAGTTCCGTCACTGACCGGAACTGACAGCCACTTGGCCCCCTTCTCTCTCGCGTGCCCACAGCCTGCATTCTGGACGCCTAAATGCTTTCTGCACGCTGCGCGCTTGGAACCCACGCTGCGGCTGGTCTACGACATTCGCGCATGGGTTGGGCACCCGCCCCCCACCGGCCCCCGCAAGCTGAGGCCCCATTGAGCGTGCAGTTGCCTGTCTCTGAGGAGGGCAAAGCCGTGTGTTGGAGCCGGGAGAGGGCGGAAGGCGGGGGACGGGAAAAAAAAAAAAACCCACACCGGGCTAAAGGAGGTTGACAATTGGTTGCACCCGAATCCGCGAGCGTCCCATCTGTAGGACTTGGAGGGGCAGGCGTGTATCTGCCCTCCCTCTTCCCTTGCTTCTGGGGGAAAGACAGTAGAGTCCGCTAGGACCGTGGATGCGCCCCAGGATGCCAGGCACCTTGCCAAGGGTCTCGCGGGACACCCCCAGTGATACGCTCCTCCAGACCCCACCCACAGTCTGTACTACGCGGTTTCAGGTCTGAGAATAGGGACCGACAACAGGGAGAGGTTGCTTCCCGAGCGCAGTAATACTAGAAGCAAGCTTTGCAGAGGGGCTCTGCTTGCTTTGTCCCTTTTAAATTGGGGTGGGGGGAGGTTTCAGCCCTTATGCGGGTAACTGCGGCCAAGCCGGGAAATAGACGTCCGGGTGAGCTGCCTTCCCCACCCGGGGGCGCCCGGAAACCACCCCCAGTGACCCCAGCCCGCGGCTTGGGTGGGAGCACGCCCTCACGGCATCCCCACTCCCAACCCAACAGCCAAGTAGAAGCAGTAAGAGTTGATTGGAACCGATGGGAAAAGCGGCTGACTTCACTGGCGGAAAAACGCTTAAAGGATAGCAACCCTAAGTCAACGTTAGTAAACCAGTCGGACTGCAATTGGAGATTGTGCGAGGGCGGGATAGGGCGGGAGTTTCTCCCCGGGAGGGAAACCCGCTGGGGAGAAGGCAGAGGGAAGCAAAGCAAGATGTCACATTAGAAAATGTGAGAAAGCAGGGAGAAGTGGAGGGAGATTGCAGAGGGGACGCGGGAAGGCACGGAGCCTGCTTGCACCGAGGTGACGCGGGACGGAGTAAGAGGGGCAGGCGCTTAGCGGGCGGCGGGTAGCGGGCTCGGAGGCGCTGGCCAGACCGGGCGCGCGATCGCGATGCTCCCAGCTCTTGTTCCCGGCTCCCGCAAAGAGTCGGAGTCACGTGCGGCGCAGCCGGCAGCAGGCATTGGGGGAGCGAGTGGAGCTGGGAGCGGAAGGGTGGGCTGGGGCGGGGACCAAAGAACTCGGTGCCCCAGACCGCGCCGGGCGTGCTGCACACCTGGCACCCGGGACTTGCCATCTGCTGGGAGCTCAGCGCCTCTCGGGCCAGGGTGTGGGCCGGGAGAGAGATAAAGATACTGCCTGGGGAGTGGATGGCTGCGTGTCAACCGCTGCAGTGAACTCAGTCAATCATAGTTTATGATGCTCCTACTGTGTGCCTAGCGCAGCCTCGTCCCCTCCAGCTGCTGGGCTCAGGAACGTGCCATCTGTTCTGTTACACCCGCAAGCTGGGAAAGAATCCTGAGTGTATTGTTGTAAATTCACAATGCGAACAGTAATCTATAAGTAAGTGGCAAGAGGTGGTTGAGACAGTCTGGGGGCGTCCGGTCTGGCAGAATTAAGGCATGAAAGTTTTGTGATTTTTCACCATGTTCCTGAGACATGAGATTCTGCTCCCCCCATGTTCTCACAACACAGAGTTCAAAATTAACAAAAAAAAATTAGTGACAGTCTGGCTAGCTGGGTTCACAAAGAGATAAAATGCAGTCCTAAAACACTCAAATTGACTCATTTCATAGAGATCAGATCCAAAACGCTGCCTCCTTATAACAGGTCTCCTATGATATCGCTTTATTGCCTTGAAAGGAAATTCATGGATAATACAACATTCCATCCCCCTCATATTTCCTTTAAATCAACATAATGCTCAAGCTAAAATACAGTGGAGAAAACTCTAAATAAACAACACACCTACAGATAACAGAACTGTGCATTTCAAGTGTGTGTGCTGGGCAGTTTAACTATAACACTCAAAAATGTCCCATGTTTCTAAAATTCTCTCTAGGGGTTACTACTGCCTAGATGTGCTTTATGGACCCCAGGGAAATACTAGGTAATGGGGGCTGCATTTTATTTTTTTTTGTGGGGGCTGCATTTTATATTCTAAATTCCTTTTCTTATTTATCTTTAATAGGTAATATAGGGGTGCCCCCATCAGGCATGTAGGGTAAATGAGAGAAATATCAGGTTTTTCCACCCTCCCATCAAGGATAGACCTCTGCAGGCCCATGCACATGCCTCATGGCGGGCACTTGGAGTAGGGTGTGGGCATGTGTGAGTGGGCACCTGAGCCAGAGACTGGGCTTATAAGCAGCATAAACGTTGGCAGAAGTGGCGGCAGCAGAGACCAGAGCGTGTAGCAGAGAAACCACGAAAACGCCAGAGAGCCGAGAGTGAAGATTCACTGGGGGCTGGGAGGCCTGCCAGCCTCCCAGGCCCCCGGCCCCATTGCCTGCCCTGTACCTGTTGCCTCTCTACAGAGACCAGTAAGTCTAAAAAGCCACTGAGGGCTTCAGGACAACTACTCCCTTGAGACCCATCTGTGCAGCTCCATGGAGAACCTGTGCTCCCTGGTGTCCGCCTTCCTGCCTCTGCAAGGTATTACCACCATAGAGCAGCCATCACCAACACCCCTGTATTCCTCCACCACCACAGACCATTATACTTCCTTCCCTCTTTGTTTTTTCCCCTCTCCTGACCCTCACCCCCTTGATGCTTCAGTCCTGTAGTCAGCTATCAAGGGTTAGTTTTCCAGCTTGTCTTTATCTGACCATTAATTTAGTTACTTTATATTCCATACATTAGTCACACCATCTGGTATTTCTCTTTCTCCTGACTGACTTCACTTAGCATTATCCTTTCAAGCTCCATCCACTTTGCCTCAAATGACAATGAGTTTTATCTTTTTTGATCGCTTCATAGTATTCCATTGTGTCTATATATCACATTTTCTGATCCACTCATCTGTTCTAGAGCACTTAGGTTTTTTCCATAGTTTAGCTGTAGTAAACAGTGCTACAATAAACATGGGAGTGCAAGTTTATGAGGTAGTGTTTTCATTTTTGGATCGATGCCTAGGAGTGGAATTACTGGGTCAGATGGCAGATCCATTTTTAATGTGTTGAGACGCCTCCACACAGCTTTCCATAGGGCTGCCTCAGTTTGAATTCCCATCCGCAGTGTAAGAGCTTTCCATTTTCTCCACATCCTCACCAGCATTTGATGTTTCTGGTCTTTCCTAGATGGGCCATTCTCGAAGGTGTGAGGTGGTAGTTCCTTGTGGTCTTGATTTGCATTCTCTAATGAGTTATTGTGAATGTTTTTTTCACTTGCCTGCTGGCCAGTCCTATATTCTAAATTCTTAAAGTCACAGAGGCTGTGGAAGCTTCTTAGAGTAAATGAGCCTCCTGGTGTTAGTGTGTTTATGTGACCCCTCCTGGATTGACACGGGGCTTGGTCATGGGGCCTTGGCCTGTGGGGCATTTAGCAATCATGGCACACGCAGCAGTTTGATAAGTGCCTGCATGTTGGGGTTTGTAGACTGAAAATAATGAGAACATCATGTGAAGAAGCTTGTCTGACCTACTGGAGGATGAAAAGCCTTTTGGGAGTGCTGATGTTTCCGTTGGAGTTTGAAGGTAGGAGTAAAACCGGTATTGCAGCTTGCAGCAGGGGAATTCTCTCTTCCTGGATGCAGGAGGGAGGCCTGGGGGGAGTTAGTGTTTTTTTTAAACTGATAAAGAATTGTATTTACTTTGGAGCATTCAGAATGTCAACAAAACAGCTGCAACTTTTTGTGTGTGTGCAATTATGGTGGTATTCTGTTAACAGAACAATTATTTCGTATAAGCTGCATCAGAGATGTATCAGAGATAGGTGAAGATGAAAAATTACCAACCACATATCTAACTAATTTGTGCTGTGCACCAACCCAATAAGAACCTGCTTTAAATTCCAATGCCAGTGCCCAACCCCCATCCTCTACCAGGCAAGGTTAGTGGCTGTTTGAAAATGCCTCAGGAGGGCCTCCCTGGTGGCGCAGCAAGTTAGCACAGCACTGTGGAGCTGTTGGTAGCTGCTGCACCAGTTCGATGCCCAGCCGGGGAGATTCCCACGTGGTGCTGCAGACCTCTCCTCCCTCCCCTGCTGCTCCCCTCAGCAGTGTATTTCGGTTGATCTGCCTGTTCTGCTCCCCACTCTGTCTCTGGTGAACACTCTCACCGCCTCACACCTCTGGCTTGCACCCCAGCTTGTATGCAAAAATAAAATAAATCTTTAAAAAAAATTTAAAAATTTAAAAAATCCCAAAATATCTTTTAAAAAATGCCTCCAGGACAGGACTGTCTGAAGACACATTGGCTGTGGGTGTTTTCGGGGTGGGAGAGCTGCAGGGACCACACTTGAGGGGGGACTCCTATACTGTCCACAAATTAAGAAGGATGTAAGAAAATTTTACTTCATTTAAAAAAAATTTAACAGACATTCAGCCATGAATTAACTATACCAAAAAAGACACTACTGTTTAAAAGCAAATCTCAGTCTTGAGATTTTTCTTTAAAAGGAGTGCGTTAGGTACAGGAGGAGTTAGATGCTTTATAGATCCCCCCCCCAAAAAAAAAAAAAAACTGCACTAGAACCAATTTGCTCATCGTCATCTTCCTCCTCTCCTGTCATTATTTTCCCCCAGCCTTGACAACCCCCTTTTCGGCTATATCAGTCTTTCCTTCAGCCCTGTATAAAGTATCCTCCCCATATTTTTCCTTCAGCTTCATAGCTTGCTTTTCATAAGACTGCTTGTCGGCTGAACTGTTACGCCACCTCTCTTCCAGTTTTGCAATATTACAAAGCATAACCAGGATCATCTGATTTTTGAGTGATACTGCAGTGCCAAGAAAGCACAGGACAGGTTCTCTGTGATCCTGGCAGACAGGTAAAGGAGGAGTCCTGGAGCCCTCGGTGTCTTTCTCAGGCTTTTAATGATTATTTTTGCACTATTTGAGAGAGGCAGCCAGGTGCAGGGCAGGCAGATGGGTTGGGGGGCCGGGAGGCTGGCAGGCCTCCCAGCCCCTGGTGAATCTCTACTGTCAGTGGGCTCTCAGTGTTCTCTCGAGGTCTCTCTGCTGCACCCCACCGCATGGTCCTCTGCCGCCACGCTCTGTTATCTTCTGCTGCCTCTATTGGCTTAGTCTCTCCAGGTCCAGGTGCACCCACTCACGCACGCCTGCACCTTACTTCAGGTGACCACCATCGGGAATGTGTGTAGGTCTGCAGGGGCCTGTCATTAATGCTAATGGCGGTAGGGCAGAAAATCCTGGTTATTCTTTGATTTATCCTATAGATACACAGAACAAAATAAGAAAAAAGCCGAAGGAGGCCCATTGAATACACTGGCGTCCTTGAAATTGTGTTTTGTTTCCACTTCGGGAGGGGAGCATAGGCTTTCATTTCTTTTTCATAACAGGCTTTGCCTGCCTTCTCCAGGTCTTCAAACTTTCCTTTCTCTTTTGCAGACCTGGTCTTCCAGCTCTCTAAGAACGTCATGGAAAACTTTGAGACACTGACTGAAGCTGCTGGGTGCTGGTGCTTGTGCTTCTCCTGACAAATTTGCACAAAAAATGCATATGATGACGTTTTGCCTATCAATGTCTTAGGATCTCCTTTGCCCTAATCATTTTCCCTCGGTGAGGCAGAGTTTGTATGTATGGCCTTGAGCTGTCTGTATGGCGCGTAATGTACTGCGATGGCTGTGAGAACAGACTCAGTCTTTTTGTTCTGTTCAAACTATCCACTGATTGTGTGAGGTTCTCCCACATTAGAGAGGGCAGTCTCCTTTAATTCATCCAAAGCTACCCTCACTTAAATACCCAGAAAAATGTCCTATCTGGGCACCTCATGACCCAGTGAAGTTAACATGTAAAATTAATGAGTTATCAACAGTCCTGCATTAGAGAAATGAATTTACGCAAGGATAACCTTTATGTATCGGTTGAATAGCCATTCAAGAAGGTATTTTGATGGAAGGTGGGGAAGATCTTCATCCCTCCTTTCTGACCTCTTATGCCGCCACTAAATGACAGCAAATTTCCATAATTAGGATTCATTCCTTTAGATTACAATATATATTTTTTCTAATTAAAATGCAGATAGTCTAGGAAAGTATTGAGCTGCTGTTAGGCAGTAATAGCTTGCAGTACAGTTCTTTATGATCACTTTTCTAGTAGATTTATATAAGTAGGTCTTAACATTGGCAGGAAAGGTTGCGGACAGGGAAAGAAAGACCACTTTGAGGAGATCTGAATGTAATACTTTCAGGAAAAGGTTGTGGTATGAAGATGAGAAAAGGAAAAACTAGAGCTTAAAATTTGCTGCCCACTTTAAACCTATAGCTTTACTTTCTTGAGACTGGAAAGTCCCTGATGTTAATAAGCAAGATAGTATCACTAAAATTACTTCAAGTTTAAGGTATGATACAGCTTAGCTCAGAATAGATACAACTTTCCTTTTATGTATATGCCTCTAGGGTAAAAGAAAAAAAAAAAGACTCCTAAGGAAACTCCATCCCATGTAATTAAAGGATATTCTTTACTAACCTTCCTTTAGAAGTAATTTTATTATGCTAATTATTGCCTGTAGAATCTAGTAGTCCAAACAGCAGTCGCTAGATGATTAGAATTTAGAGGATTAAAAAACAATAATCAGAAAAAATGTTATGTCTTTTTGTTAGTTTAGGTATTACTTACTGCTTTTGCCTTAATAGGCTAGATTATGCTTCCATACAGATGTAGCCTGGAAATTCAGTGACTCAGCATATTTAATTGTTCTCTCCTTCCTTCCTCTAACCCTCCCTCCCTCCTCTCCCCCTCCCTCTTCTTCTTCTCCCTTCCCTTCCCTTCTTCTTGCCTCCCTCTTTCTTTCTCTGATACAAAGTCTTCTGTGGAACCAGCAACCTTTCAAAATGGCTCCCTTCCCAAAAGCAGCTCAGGGAGTCAGATTGAGTGGTCCATAGCCAAACACGCCCTGGTGGTTACCAGGGGCGGAGAGTGGAGAGACCACCCATTCGGCTTCTCCTGCAGTGATGAATACCATCGGAGTTCACAGTCCATGGGACAGAGCAGGGCCCAGGGCCCCGCCTGAAGACTTAGAAATATGACCTACCTCTATGTCCCAGAAAAGAGGACAAGTAAGTATGGGTGGGTAGATACTAGAAATCTGTTCCATATGACCTGGGGAGTCAATAAACCTCATCTACATTTGCTATTGAGTGGATTTAAGTAAATTCTATTTCCCTTTTAGCTGGTTATTAAAGTCAAAGTTATACTCTGCCAGGACATTTTTTTTTTTAACCTGGACTAATATTTTAGGATTTTGTTCTTTTTTAAAACTATAAGATTAACAAAAGCATGACTGTATCTGCCTTTGAATATGATTTGGTTGTAGCAGAAAGCTGTCACAACTAGGAAAAAAGATTATAAAAATCACATTTTAAGAGGTATTAGAAAGGGTTAGAAGCATATAAGACTGGGATAAATAAATTGTAGACAGAGAAGAGACTTTGCTATATGAGCTAAATCTGCTGCCCATTTTGTCTCCGAGCATTTGCTGATAGCAGGCATAAACTTTCATGGCCGAGTAACAGGGAAAAATAGAATTTTTATATCTATATGAGGTGTTATGGACAAGTAGCTATCTATAAGAGCATCAATTCCATAGCCATATTGCCCCTCCTCCCCCACATCTATCTATATATACACTGTGTGCTAGGACATTAGAGAACACTGGGAGGTTATAGCACAAAGACAGAGAAATTGGCTGCAAATCAAGTCACCCTTCCGGGAGAGGAATGAAAATACTAGGCTGTTGGAAAAGTCATGACACATTTTTGCATAGAAAACATAGGAAAAATAGGTCATGACTTTTCCAACAACCCATTTTATTACTATCTATTTTTTTCATAGCTATTTCTCATATATTTTTGTCTCTTTCAAAGTATTACTCAGATTTTGAATGTGAATGAGGAGGGAAGCTGAAAAGTTAAGTCCCAAACCTCTGAAAGACAGAGCTTTAAGAGTAGCGGAGATGAAAACCTACCAGTCTCTCAATCAAAATTATAGGAAGGTCATACTCAAGAAAGGGCTGGCCTAGAAATGCAGAATAAAATCTCTTGACGTGTCTTGGCACTTAAATATTTAAAATGTGGAGTCTATAAGAAACAAAACAATGTCTGGCTCTCAAAATGTTGGAACTACAGATGGACTGAATTTAGTTGAAGGTATGAGCCAATCCTAAACAAGAACTATTCCTGGTTGGGTTGAGATGATCAGCCCATCTTGTCTGCTTAATAGAAAAAAACAGTAATTTTAATCTCTAATTTTTATATATACAACGTTCAGCATTCAGTACCAAATTATGTGGCACGCAGAGAAACAGGACAGTGTAATTGATCAAGAGAAATAGGAAACAACAGAAACAGACCCATAGATCATCCATCCAGATGTGAGATTTAGCCAACATGGAATTTATTAAAATATTTCTTTTTTTTTAAAGATTTATATATTTATGCACGCAAGGTGGGGTACAGGCCAGAGGCGTGGGGCAGCAAGAGGGTTCACCAGAGACAGAGTGGGGAGCAGAACAGGCAGATTGACGGAAACACACTGCTGAGGGGAGCAGCGGGCGAGGCAGGAGAGGTCTGCTGCCCTATGTGGGAATCTACCCGGCCGGGTGTCGAACTCGCGTTGCCGCTGCCGACATCTCCACAGTGCAGCACCTAACCGTTGCGCCACCGGGGAGGTTCTATTAAGATATTTCTTAATAGAAGGAAATGAAAAAGTAGGTGAAAAGATAAAGAGGACTGAATCTTTGAAAAAATAAACAAATGGATATTTTAGAAATAGAAAGTAAGAACTGATTGAATGGCCTTATATAAAACCAGAGAAAGGAAAACACAAGATTTTCAAATCCAGTTACAGGTAATAAAAAATATACAGATGTAATCACAGGAAAAAAGGAAGGGGGGAAAAAAAGAAAAGCAATGCCAGGGGTATGAAAAATATGACAAATGACTTAGCATTGTGTTATTTATGTCATATAAGGAGAGAAAGGAAAATGGATCAGAGGCATGTTTGAAGATAACGGAATTTTATCAATTAATGATAGAGGAAGTGAGGAGGGCCAGGGGAGGTGAACCTAGAGCTCAACCTCAAGGTAAATACAAAAAATAGTGTATCATGTCAATGGCATAAATGTGTAGAGAAAATGTAGGTGGATATCTTTATGGTCTCAGAGTAGGCAAAGATTTCTTACATAGGACACAAAAAACACTACGCCGCAGAACTTCACTTTGCTGCTGTAGCTCAAAAGCAGATAATAGATACTATCTAAACAAATGACAAGAGCTGTGATCCAATTAACTTTTTTACAAAAGTTATTTTACAAAAATAGGCAGTGGGTCACATTTGGACTGTGAGTGAAGTTGGTGACATCCTACTTTAAAATATTAGCAGGGCCTCCCCGGTGGCACAGCGGTTAAATGTTGCGCTGTGGAGCTGTCGGCAGCGGTGACACAAGTTCCACGCCAGGCCAGGGAGATTCCCACATGGCACAGCAGACCTCCCCTGCATCGCCTGCTGCACCCCTCAGCTGTGTGTTTCTGTCAATCTGCCTGTTTTGCTCCCCACTCTGTCTCTGGTGAAGCCTCTCGCTGCCCCACGCCTCTGGCCTGTACCCCAGCTCGTATGCATAAATAAATAAATAAATAAATAAATAAATAAATAAATAAATAAATAAAATATTAGCAAAGATATGACCCTGTATTTAAAATAACTCACAAAATACAATTCCTTTTTCTATAATATGAAGTTATTATAAGAAGGTCTCTTCTAGCCCAAGTATAGTAGGCTGGCTTTTGAAATACTGAAAACAGAGTTTTGTTTTATGGTTTAATAAAGACAAAAGGGGTGGAAGTAATCATTTCAAAGCAGTTGACCCTTGAACAACAGGGGTTTGTAGTGCTTGGTCCAATTATACACAGATTTTCTTGGAAACAGATGCTGTCAATTTATGGTATTGATGAATACAGTCCAGTGCTATAAATGTATTTTCTCTTCCTGGTGATTTTTTTTGTAACATTTTTTTCTATTTTACTTTATCATACAAATATAGTAATCCTTGTATCATACAAAATATTTGTTAATTGTTTATGTTATCTGTAACCTCAATAGTAGGTTGGTATTGGAGTCAGCACTGCCAATTTTTTTGATTAATGTGTTTTATTAACCTAAACACAATGACTCATTTCTGGTTTGCTGAAGCAGCTGGCCGCAGTAAGATCCATCGGGGTGGGAGGCCCTAGAAACTCAGCACCACCTTCACTGGTTGGGCAGTCCCCACAAAGGCCACTGATTCTACCACTCTCATCCATTTTATGATATTTCAGCCCAGCCAGCATAACCTTTTTTTTTTTCTTATGGTTTTTCCTCTTGGGAATGGGGTGAGACTTCTTCCTTTTCTTAGAACCACCACAATCTCAAGACAAAATGAAGAGTGAACTCCTTTTGAATATTGTAGTCCAAGTTTGTCCATTTTCCAGTTGCTTGCCAGCAAATATCAGTCTTTGCTGATCAGGAAGAATTCCTTCCTCTTCCTGGATCTTGGCCTTTACATTGTCTGTTGTATCTGAGGGTTCAGCCTCGAGAGTGATAGTCTTCCCTGTAAGGGTTTTTGCGAAAATCTGTATCTTGGCGTTGGTTCCACTGCAGATGGCAGATCAGTAAGTCAGCAGTAATTTAACAGATACTTCTGGGATAATCGTTATGTACAATGCACTGTGTCAGGAGCTAGTGCATAATGGAAATCAAGTCAGATAAAATTCCTGCCCTCGAGGAATGGATGGTGTGATGCTCGAGTCAGAAATTATGTAAATAAACATGGAAATTAGGCTGTGTAAGTCTTTAAGAAAAATATATTGATATGTGAGAATGAAACAGAAGGGGCATAATTTAAAGATGGTGTTGGTCAGGGCAGACGTTCCTAAGGTTGGGTTAATTATGAGACATAAAGAATGAGTAGAAGTTTTCGGGCCTCCCAGGTGGTGGAGCAGTTAGGTGCTGCACTGCGGAGATGTCGGCGGTGACGACAGGAGTTCGACCCCCAGCTGGGGAGATTCCCACATGGCATAGTGGACCTCTCCTGCCTCGCCCGCTACTCCCCTCAGCAATGTATTTCCGTCAATCTGCGTTTTTTACTGGCCACTCTGTCTCTGGTGAACACTGTCCCCACCCCACCCCTCTGGTCTGTACCCCAGCTTGTATGAATAAATAAATTTTTTTTAAGATTTATTTATTTTTATTTATACATACAAGTTGGGGTATAGGCCAGAGGCGTGGGGCGGCGAGAGGGTTCACCAGAGACAGAGCTGGGAGCAGAACAGGCAGATCAGAAATACACTGCTGAGGGGAGCAGCTGGTGAGGCAGGTGAGGTCTGCCACACCATGTGGATTCTCCCCGGCTGGGCGTCGAACTCGCATCGCCGCTGTCAACAGCTCCACAGCACAGCGCTTAACCGCTGTGCCACCGGGGAGGCCCTGAATAAATAAATCTTTAAAAAAAAAAAAAGGGGCCTCCCTGGTGGCGCAGCGGTTAAGTGCTGCGCTGTGGAGCTGTGGAGCTGTCGGCAGCGTCGATGCGAGTTCGACGCCCAGCCGGGGAGAATCCCACATGGCGCGGCAGACCTCTCCTGCCTCGCCCGCTGCTCCTCTCAGCAGTGTATTTCTGATCTGCCTATTCTGCTCCCCACTCTGTCTCTGGTGAAGCCTCTCGCCACTCCACACCTCTTTATAAATAAATAAATCTTAAAAAAAAAAAAAAAAGAAGTCTAGGTGAAAAAAAGTGAGGTACATGCAAGAGGCAGAGAGAGACACTAGGCAGAAAGAAGAGAACGTGCCAAGACGGGAGAAAGGAAGTCTTGACTACTTGAATGTAATTGAATGTAATGAACAAGAAAAAAAAAATGGAGTGGCGGGTACTGTCCAGACTGCATAGGGTACTGGGTTATAGTAAGTGGTTTAGGTTTTATTCTAAATGCACTGTGTAGTCACAGACTGATGTCAAATAGGGAAAGTGAATTGCCTGACTTGATTAACATTCTTAAAGCATCCCTCTGACTGTTGTGTGTGGCTTCACTGGGATGGTGATAAGGTGACAGGGAGAATCCTTAGAAGACTACTGTGGTGACCCAGACTAGAGGTTGATGGTTTGGGTAGCAGTGAAGGAGAGAAGTGGCTGGTTTGGTGATATATACTGGAGGTGAAATTGGCTCCTCCAGTGGTAGATTCTCTGAGGGGTGAAGGGGAGAGAAAGATTTTTAAGAGCTGGGAAGTGCAAAATAATCATTTAGGAAAGTGATCAACTCAGTCTGGAGACACATAACTAGGTTGTCAAACAGCATTTAGCTTGGAGATGTTGACTTTATCTTGATACCAATCAGTTCAATTATTATGTGTTTGCTCTAGTTTGGGTACATGAACAGAGCGAGATGGTTGGGTTCATCTAGGGTTGGGATTTGATGTGTTTGACGGGAGAAAGAAGCACGGGTACTATATCATGTTTGCACAGGAGTTGTTATGCTGAGGGTCTGTAAGTGTCTAAGTAAATAGAGAAATAAAGGCAAGTGGGTCAGACTAGCAAAGAGAAAGATCCTGTGTTCTGGGCTGGAGACTCAGTGAGCTAGAAGCTGGTGGAAGAGGGAGGGATGGCTGCTGTAGCCTGAAAGTAAAAACAGTTTCATTTGAGAACGGGATAACTATTATAGGTCGCTGAGGTAGAGCTTTCAGTAAACCAACAGCACAGCGTTTTGGAGGGCCATCCAGTGGAAGCTAAAGTTGCTTAAGATGATGACAGGAGCTCAGGTGGACTGGAAAGTGGAAACTGAGTATTGAAATCCAAATGAAGGAAGGGAAGGTGACAGGTGACAGCAATAAGAAGGGAAGTGGTTGAGCTGAATGGTGTAAATCTCAAAAGAGAGGGCATAATGAAGAGGGAGCAGGTTGAACGTCTGAAAGTAGGTGAACATTGACCTAACCTCCAGCCTTGAGGTGAGCACAGGCAGTTTCCACTTAAGAGGGCCCTGGGGAGGTGATGTTCTCAGTAGCCCTCACGTCTCACTGAAGCAAGGGTGGAAAGAGTATGAGCAGTGGAGGTGGAGAGTGCAGCAAAGTTTGTCAGCACAGAGCAGGCATTTTCTAGAATATATTGGCGTCCAGACTTGAGTCACATGGTGGAAGGGGTTTGGTGCTGACAGCGGAGGCAGAGGGTTTCTGGAGAGGCCTGACTCCACTCTCACAAAGGATTTACTGCCAAAGAGTCTTTGGAAGAAGGGACTTACTCTAACCCAAAGTCTGAAAGGTTTTCTTTAAATAACAAACACAGTAACCATTTGGGACATTTTCATTTTCAAGCTCTCTGTTCATTTTAAAGTTGCTAGAAATACACACCATTAGCAAAGACAGAGCTCCTGCTTGGGATGATGAGAATATTCTGGAAAACGGTGGTGGTGATGTTTGCACAGCACTGTGAATGGACTTTATGCCACTGAATTATACGCTGAGAAAAAGTTAAAGCGATCGGGTTTATGTTACATAGATTTTGCCACAATAATAATTTAAAGATTCACCCTTTAGCAAAGGTTGTAAGCACAACAGCCCACTGGCTGAATAAACTCTCAGACATATTTTACTTGACTTCAAATTATTTTGGCCATCGTGGATTAGAAAAGTGAGATCGGGTTCTAACATGGAGACATCTGGAGGTTTTGTGTTAGAATACTTAACCTGAGGCTGTCCAGTACTGGGCACTGCCCTGCTGGGGTCGCACCGGCTGGAGCTGAGTCTTTGTCCACCACTCCCGGCTGGGTCCTGGTCAGTGCAGGCCAGAGCCCCCCCCACTCAGCCTGGTGCTTGCCCTGTTGCTACTCTGTCTAGAGTTCACAGGATGCCAAATAATGTTATTTTGATGTCTCTGCAAAGACAAGAAAATGAAAGGCGATCTGAGCAGGGCTTGTGTTTTCAAGAAAAGTGTGAGAAAACACATTTTTCAATGGAGTTGAAGCTGCCTGTTGAATGTGTAAACAAGGTACATAGCAAGAACAGTCTGGCCACTTCAGTGCTTTTTATCAGGGCAGTTGTGTTTGCCTGGTTCATATAAACTTTGAGACTTGAAGTTTCAAATAATTTGTGCAAAATTTAAAATTAGCAGAATTTGAAAGCCATAAAAATACCTAATTTTCATCAAGATTTTGGCTAATGAGAGCACCCCAACTTTAAGCCCTTGAGAACAATCTGTGGGCTATTAATTCATTGATCAATTAAAATTTTCTCAGCATTTGTTCATATTTTAAAGATGATACATTTCTCTCTCGCTCTGTGTGTGTGTCTGTGTGTGTGTGAGAGAGAGAGAGAGAGAGAGAGAGAGAGAGAGAGAGAGAGAGAGACAGCAGGGATGGGAGGGGAGGGAGGGAGAGGTCACATAGATCTTTCTTACTCATTGGCACATAAATGCATTGTTTGTGCCAAATCAATCAGTGGAGATAGGAACATTAAATCATTGTGTGTCAGCACTGCTATGAATAAAAAGTTCTAGTGCACAAAATGGACACATTCTGTCACCAAAAAAAAAAAAAATACACTGACTTCTTTTTGAAAGTGAAAAAATAGTAAACACCAGATATTCTGATGCTAAGATTGACTCTAGTCTAAAGTAATCCTAAATCTTCTAAATTTGCATACAGAGCATTTTGCCTTTTTAAAAGCTCTCTTCCTATTGGATGAACTTGACCTTGGACATCTCTGCCTGGTAATAATAGTGCACTGAATTACCATACCACTGGGGTGCAAGTTGAAAACAACACTTAATGTGAATTAAAATGCCCAATTTCCACTTAGAAATGGAGGATTGCCACAGTATCTGTCAACCACCATCTGATATCTCTTGGCCCTGTGACATTAAGAACTTTACCCTTGACCGAGGTTAAGTCATATATAGACATAGGTGTGTTAAATTTCCTAGGGCTGTCATGACAAATTACAGTTAACAGATGTCCTTCAATGACAGAAATCTATTCTTTTGAGGTCTTGCATGCTGGAAGTCTGCAATCAAAGTGTCAGTAGTGCCAAGCTCTCTCTGAAGGCTCTAGGGGAGAATGTTTCCTGCCTCTCTCTGAGCTTCTGGTATTGCCAACAACCCTCGGCATCCCTTGGCTTAGAGACACAGCCCTCCAGTCTTTGCCTCGCTGCCACATGGTGTTCTCCTGTGTTTCTCTGTAGGTGTCTCTTTTCCTTTTCTTATAAAGACACCAGTCATACGGGGGTCCAGCCAATGGCATCTTCTCGGGATTACCTCTGCAAAGATCCCATTGCAAATAAGGGCACATTCCCAGGAAATAAAAGTTAGGATTTCAACATATCTTTTTCAGGGACAAATTCAACTCTTATCAGAAGGACAGCCTGTGGACAGAGCATGATGGTTGAGTTCACTCTTTAGTCAGACTGGCCCAGACACATCTCATCTCTCCAAGGTTGTCCTGTTTCCTTCCACCGTGCTGGTTTCTGAGCTATCTATTCATACAAACTAGTGGATGTGTGTCACTGTTCACCAGCTCACACCAGGTTCCTGTCTGTGACTAGTCTCAGACTAGACTAGACGTGTAGACTGCTCTCTCCTTAGTCCAAACCCTGAAAAATAGAATCCTTGATTGGAACCAAGAACACCATTCCTGTGAATCCTTTCTGCTGGTCATGTCCTTTCCGTCTTCTTCCCTGGGCAGCTTAGTCACCCTGAAGTCTAATCCTATTCCCCCACCTCTCTCTTTTTTTGTTGTTAAAGAATTATTTATTTATGCATCCAAGCTAGGGTGTAGGCCAGAGGTGGGGGGGTGGTGAGAGGATTCACCAGAGACAGAGTGGGGAGCAGAATAGGCGGATCCACTGAAGTATACTGCTGAGGGGAGTAGCGGGGGAGACAGAAGAGGTCTGCTGCACCATGCGGGAAGCTCCCTGGCCCAGGATCGAACTCATGCTGCAGTGGCTACTGATAGCATAGTGCTGAGACTTAACCCCTTGTGCCACCAGGGAGGCCTCCCCTTCTCTTTTGCCCACATGCTGCAACCCAATCTTGAAATAAACAATCCAACTATTTAGTGTCAGGGTTTGTACCTGGGCAGCTGAGTTCTGTGAGATGAAATCATACAGCTGTTTACATAGTCAGCTTTCTCTCAGCACTCTGCATTGGCAGCTTTTCATTCTACCCATAAGCTCCTTAAGCCTGTGGCATCCCCAATTTCTCCTCATTCACATTTTCTCTTCAACTCTCAATTCATGGAAAAAATACACAGGTCACTCCCTAACTGCAGGGATCTACAAATGGGCCTTGATTTACACCCACTTTTTTTTTTTCCTCCCTGCTGTGACGAAGGAAACAAAGTCCACCTAAGGTCTTCTAGGTCTTCCCTTGGTCTCTGGCCTCTGGGACAGTCCCTTTCTGTCTTCTAGAGATCTCTCCATCTTATTATTTCTTCTCTCCATTTACTTTCCATCCCTTTCACTGAATCTTTCCCAGTAAAATTTTAAGTCTCTTCCACTTCTATAAGCAAATGCTCCTTCCCCTACCAAAAATTCCTTCCTTAACCTGGTATTCACCTTCAGTGAATATCATTTATTAATGCAGTTTAAAAGTCATTACAATATGCTTTATTTATAGGCACTTACCCCATCAGTTTTCTTCTCTCTAGTGTTTCTCATTTTCAGTTAACCTCTTGAGTTATCTGTAGTTGTTGTCTACTCACCCACAGGCATTCTTAGAGCTAATGGAATCTCTTAACCTACCACTTCAAAATCATAAAGATGTGCTTGTTACAGAATCCAGTAACATTTTTTTGGTCTTTACTTTTTCTTGTCTTTCAGCAGCATGTGAAACATTGTTAAAATTCTCCTTCTTGAAATGCTATCTTCTTGGCTTGTGGACAAGGAGAACCTCTGGTTTTCTTCATAACTGTCTCATCTGTCTTCTCATTCTTCTTTGCTGGTTTCTCTGCTCTCCCTGTCCCTGAAATATTGGTGTTCCTTTTCTTTCTGCCCTTCACCGTGCTTGTTTCTCACTCTGCACCGTTTCCCATGGGCTGTCTGCCACTCGTGAATCGGCATGCTGACGTTTCCAAGGCTGTAACTTTAGATTGGCTTGGACTCATATTCACATAGCCAGAGACTAGGCAACTTTACTCAGATGGCCCATGGGCATCACAAATATGCCACATCAGAAATCAGACTCATACTCCCTGCCCTGCAGCACCCCTCTATTTTGCTTTCATCCTAGAATTCCCCATCTCCATGAATCCTTATCCATTTACCCACACTGCTAACTAGGTGGCATCTGCGCAGCTACTCTTTAGGTCTTACCACTCCATGAGCTCTGGATGTCCATTTCCAAAGGCCTGTGTGTCTGTCCGTTTGCCTGAGGGCCTTTGAGAAGGCAACAGCAAGCAGCTCTGCTGTGTGCAGAGCGGGCTGGGAACGCGGGGGAACTGGACCATTGCCAGTGACGCACTGCAATAGGTATACATTTCCCAGATCCACATCCTCTTGGGTGGGTGAGGCTGAGGCATTTGATACCATGTCCCCGGAGTCCTCAGCGATATTCATAGTATGGGTGGCTTGATACAGCACTCCCCCTTGGCTTTTTCTTTCTCCACGTCTTCTTCACTTTCCTGCCCCTATTCCCATTCCTTCCCAAGTGAACGACTGGCACTTGAAGCCTTGCCTTGAGGTCTGCTGCCGGGGGAAATCAAACTAAGATATCACGTTCCTTTCCACTCCTTCTTCCAGGCAAGTATGAAATGCTGTTAATTCTTAGTCACCTTGAAAAGTCACCCTCTTCTCTCCAGCCCTGTGACCATCACCCAGTGCCCACTGCCTCATCTCCACTCGGGTCCCTGCACCGACAGTCTCCTACCTGCCCTTCAATACTGGCCCCTTCAGCCCTTCCTCTTCCCTAAGTGGGTGGTCTTTCAAATAGGCAAATTTGATATTATCACTACCATTTTAAACTCTTCAGGTCTCAATTTAGAATGGAAGATTTTCCTTGATCTTTCGATTTCAGGGACTTATACAAAGGCACTGTCACGTCTCTTTCCACCGACTGCTTATTCACTCAGCCTATTCCTCACTGGACTGTCAGCTCTCTAAGAAGAGGAACACTGCTTTTGTCTTTCTTTTCTTTTCCTTTACTTTCCTCTCCCCCACCCTTTTTGTATACCTAGATTATAACAATATAGGATCCAGAGTAGAGATAAATATTTGTTAAATGAGTGCTTTCTGGGTGGTTCTTGTACTGTAGAATCTGATGGCTACCATACACATTTGGATCTCAAACCTCTTATGTTCTAATTTAAGACCTTATCCTCTAAGTGATGACTGAAGATCTTATTAAGGAGTGAGTCAGTGAGACAGTGGTGAATCAAGCGTGGACTGATCCTGTTCTTACCTCAATAGGAGCCTTTGGTGACCTAGGGGTTAAGTCTCAGCATTATCACTGCCGCAGTCTGAATCGGATCCAGCCAGAGAGCTGACCCACACGGCGCAGCAGACCTCTCCTCTCTTGCCTGGTGCTCCCCTCAGCGGTGTATTTCAGGAGATCGGCCTGTTCTGTTCCCCACTCTGTCTCTGGTGAATCCTCTCACACACCACTCCCCAGCTCCTCTGGCCTTAAGAATTTATTTCAAATATAATTTTTCAAAAAATAAGTTCCTTCAAAGAACAAATATGTATCATTTCATTAATGACCATTATATTCTGAGCTGTTAATTTTGACCTCTGTTAATTTTGAATTTCTGTCAAAACAGATATATTTGTATTTGAAAGAAAACAGGTGCCATTATAATTCCTACCCAATTCCATAAAATTAAAACTTTTGATACTTTTTATTTTCATTTCTGATTTCATTTATTTGAATTTTCTTTTTTCAGTTAATCTCGTTAAGGTTTGTGAAATTTATCTTTTCAAAAAAAACCCCTTAATTTTGTTGGGCCTCTCTGGTGGCGCAGCGGTTGGGCACTGCGCTGTGGAGCTGTTGGCAGCGGCGACGCGAGTTCGACGCCCAGCCGGGGAGAATCCCGCATGGTGCGGCTGACCTCTCCTGCCTCGCCCGCTGCTCCCCTCAGCAGTGTATTTCTGATCTGCCTGTTCTGCTCCCCACTCTGTCTCTGGTGAAGCCTCTCGCCGCCCCACGCCTCTGGCCTGTACCCCAGCTTGTATGTATAAATAAATAAATCTTTAAAAAAAATTTTTGTTGATCTTTTATTTTTTAAAGCTCTATCTGTCTGTCTATCTATCTATTGATCTATCGAAGAACTGGGGTGTAGGCCAGAGATGAGGCTGTTGAGAGGATTCACCAGAGACAGAGTGGGGAGCAGAACAGGTGGATTGACTGAAGTAGACAGGAGAGGTATGCTGCACCTTGTAGGTCAGCTCCCTGTCTAGGGAACAAACATGTTCTGTCCCAGTGATAGTGCTGAGACTTAATCCCTAGGCCTCCAGGGAGGCCCTTTTTTATCTGTTTCATTTCTGCACTGATCTTTGTATTTCTTTCTTTCTGCTATTTTGGGCCTTGTTACTTTTTCTGTCCTTGATGAGGGTTCACCAGAGACAGAGTGGGGAGCAGAACAGGCAGACTGACTGAAGCACACTGCTGAGAGGAGCAGCGGGCGAGGCAGGAGAGGTCTGCCGCGCCATGTGGGATTCTCCCTGGCCTGGCGTCGAACTTGCATCACCACTGCCGACAGCTCCACAGCGAAGTGCTTAACTGCTGCGCCACCCGGGAGGCCCTGATATCTTTCTTTTTTCTTAATGTAGTCATTTATTGCTATGAATTTCCTTCTTAGACCTTTTTTTGCTACATTGCCTATATTTTGTATATTGTGTTTCTATTTTTATTTGTTTCAAGGTTTTTTTTTTTCCCTTTAGATTTCTCCTTTGACCCATTGGTTCTTCAGGAGTCTATTACTAATTTCCACATATTTGTGGATTTGCCAGTTTTCCTCCTATTATTGATTTCTAGTGTTTCTGACCACAACTGTGGTATTTCAGTCTTAGGTTTGATACAACTTGTTTTGTGATCTAACATACGATTTATCCTGAAAAATGTTCCTTATATGCTTGAGAAGAATGTGCATTCTGTTGCTGTTGGGTGGAACATTCTATAATTATCTTAGCCCATTTGATCTAAAGTATGGTTCAAGTCCAATTTTCCTCACTGATTTTTTTTTTAAAGTATAAAGCTTATTTATTTATTTTTTAATTTATTTTTTATTTATACATACAAGCTGGGGTACAGGCCAGAGGCATGGGGTGGCGAGAGGGCTCACCAGAGACAGAGTGGGGAGCAGAACAGGCAGATCAGAAATACACTGCTGAGGGGAGCAGCGGGCGAGGCAGGAGAGGTCTGCCGCGCCATGTGGGACTCTCCCCGGCCGGGCTCGAACTCACGTCGCCGCTGCCAACAGCTCCACAGCGCAGCGCTTAACCGCTGCGCCACCGGGGAGGCCCCTTCCTCATTGATTTTTGTGTCTGGACGATGTATTCACTGTGGACTGTGGGGTGTGGAATTCCTCTATTATTTTATTGTTTCTCTTTTCAAATCTGTTTGTATTTTCTTAATATATGTAGATGCTCCAAGATTGGGTTCATATATATTTATAATCATTAATTCTCTTGATGAATTGACCCCTTATCATTATATTATGACTTTCCTCATCTTTTATCACAATTTTTGATTTAAAGTCTATTTTACCTGATAAACCTTGTCTCCTTAGATTTACATTTGCATTGAGTACCTTTTCCAATCCCTTCACTTTTATCCTGTGTGTGCCCTTAAAGCTGAAGTGAGTTGCTTGCTGGTAGCATGTGGTTGAGTCTTCTTTTTTTTAATCCCTTTGAGTACTCTGTACCTTATGATTGGAGAATTTAATCCATCTCTATTTAAAGTAATTACAGGTAGATAAGGACTTAAAAAGCCATCTTTTTTGTTACTTTTTTTTTCTGGCTATTTTATAGTTCCTTTATTTCTCTCTTGCCATCTTTCTTTGTGGAATATGTGATTTTCCAAAGTGGTATGCTCTGTCCTCTTCTTATTGCTGTTTATGTACAGTCATTTGTCCCTTCAGAAAAGGGATACATTATGAGAAATAGGCTCTTAGGGAATTTTTTTTTTTGTTGTGTAAATGTGACAGCATATAATACAGAAACCTATACACCCAGGCTATCTGGTCTAGCCTGTTGGGACAAACATTCTTCATGTGATCTGTTGTTGACTGAAGCATTGTTAAGTGACTCATGACTGCATTATAGGTTTTTACTTTGTGGTTTCCGTGACATTTACATAAAACCTCTTACAGTTACAACAATCTATTTTAAACTGATAACAATTTAACTTTGATCATACACAAAAATTCTACCCTTCCCATTCCATTTTGTTTCTGATGTCATAATTTACATACTTTTAGATTGTGTGTCCTTTAACAAATTTGTGTAGCTATATTTCTTTTTAATACTTTCTTCTTTAACCTTTATATGAGAGTTAAATGATTAACACACTGCCATATTATAATATTAACATTCTGAATTTGACTATCTTTACCATTGTGTCTTATATTTTCATATCACTGAAGTCCTTTCATTTCAGCTTAAAGAACTTCTCCAAACATTTCTTACAAAGTAGGTTTACTTTAGAAACCTACTTGTGATGAACTCCTTTGGCTTTTGTTTTCTGGGCAAGGATTTTTCCTTCATTTCAGAAGGACAGCTTTGCTTGGGAATATATTCTTGGTTCACATTTTTTCCCTAGCACTTAGGATATACCATGGTCTCCTTTGCTGAAAAATCTATGACAAGCTTATGGAGTTTTTCATGTATGTAGTGACTCTTTTTTTCTCTTGCTGCTCTTAAAATTTTCTGTAATTTTAGACTTTTATCATAATTTGTCTTGGAGACTATCTTTTGGGGTTGAATCTTTGTGGAAACATATGACCTTCATGAATTTCAGTGTCTAAAATGTCTACCCAGATTTGGGAAATTCTCAGACGCTATTTACAAAAGAAAATTTCTTCTACCCCTTTCTTCCTCTCTGGGGTTCCAATAATTCATAGGTAGTTTTTCATGGTAGTATCCTGTAATGCACACTGGCTTTCTTCATTCTTTTTCTTTTTCTCCTTTTACTGTGAATTTTATTTTTTATGATTTTATTTTTTAATTATATATATATATATATATATATATATATGTATTTTTTTTAACATCATTTTTTCCGTTTTGTATAATGTATACTTTCTTCTCTCAGGTGTAGTCCCTGCATAATTCACACCACCAATTCACCTTTGTACCATCACCATAGTCCCTTGTGCTCTCCCCTCCCCTGTTTTGACTCCTCTTCCTCCCCCTCCCCTGCAGAGTGTCTCTGTTCATTTTGTGTTTTAATTTATTATTATTTTTTCCTCATTCCTTATTTGGCTCCCCTATATTCCTCCTATAAATGAAACCATCCGATATTATTCTTTTTCTTGCTGGCTTATTTCACTGAGCATAACCCCTCCCAGGTCCATCCATGTTGCTGTGAATGTCATGAGTTTATCTTTTTTGATTGCTGAGTAATATTCCCCTGTATATGTGTGTATGTGTGTATACACACACACCCCCACACACACGCCACATCTTCTTGATCCTGTCATCTGTTTTTGGGCATTTAGGTTGTTTCCATATCTTATTATAAATAGTGCTGCAATAAACATAGGGGTGCAGGTATTCTTTTGACTTAGTGTTTTTGTGTCCTTTGGGGTAGATTCCTAGGAGTGGAATTGCTGGGTCATATGGAAGGTCCATTTTTAGTAGTTTGAGGAAACTCCACACAACTTTCCATAGTGGTTGGACCAGTTTGCATTCCTACTAGCAGTGTAGGGAAGTTCCTTTTCTCCACATCCTCACCAACATTTGTTGTTGCCTGATTTTTAATGTGTGCCATTCTCACTGGTGTAAGGTGGTACCTCATTGTGGTTTTGATTTGTATTTCTCTGATTGTAAGTGATGTTGAACATTTTTTCATGTATGTGTTCGCCATTTGCATTTCCTCTTCGGAGAAGTGTCTTTTTAGCTCATCTGCCCATTTTTTGACTGGATTGTTTATTTTTGTTGAGTCATGTGAGCTCTTTGTTGATCTTTGTGGTCAGTCCCTTATCAGTAGTATTGTGTGCAGAAATTTTCTCCCAATTAGTAGGGTGTCTCTGTTTTGGTTAATGTCTCTTTTGCTGTACAGAAGCTTTTTATTTATTTATATTTTTTAAAGATTTATTTATTTATGCATACAAGGTGGAGTGTAGACCAGAGGTGTAGAGTAATGAGAGGATTCACCATAGACAGAGTGGGGAGCAAAACAGGCAAATCACCTGAAGTACACTTCCGAAGGGAGCAGCGGGTGAGACAGGAGAGGTCTGTTGTACCATGTGGGAATCTCCCTTGCCGCGTATCAAACTCATGCTGTGGTGGCTCTGTATAGCTTCATAGTGCTGCGCTTAACCCGATGCGCCACCAGGGAGGCCCCAAAGATTTTTAATTTGTTGTAGTCTCAGCTGTTTATCTTTTCCTTTACTTTCTTTGCTTTGGGGGATGTGTCTTTAAAGATGTTACTGAGATGTATGTCATGTAGTGTTTGCCTGTATTTTCTTTTATAGATATGTGTGTATGTGAGGGTGTGTGTGTGTGTGTGTGTATTTAAAGATTTACTTATGCATATAAGAACTGCAGTATAGGCCAGAGGTGGGGGGTGGTGAGAAGATTCACCAGAGACAGAGCGGGGAGCAGAACAGGCAGATCAACTGAAGTATACTGCTGAGGGAAGCAGCGGGAGAAACAGGAGAGGTCTGCTGTGCCTTGTGAGAATATCCCTCGCCGGGGATCAAACTCATGCTTCAGTGGCTGTAGATAGCTTCATAGGCTGAGACTTAACCTGTTGTGCCACCAGGGAGACCCTTCTTCTATGTATTTTATGGTTTCTGGTCTTTTGTCCAATTCTTTTATCCATTTTGAGTTGGTTTTTTTGTATGGTGTGAGATAGTAGCCCAGCTTCATTCTTTTGTATGTAGCAGTCCAGTTTTTCCAGCACCATTTATTGAACAAACTGTCCTTATTCCATTGCATAGTCTTTGCACCTTTTTTTTTTTTTTAAAGATTTACTTATTTATGCATACAAGCTGGGGTACAGGCCAGAGGTGTGGGGTGGCGAGAGGGTTCACCAAAGACATAGTGAGGAGCAGGACAGGCAGATTGACGGAAACACACTGCTGAGGGGAGCAGCGGGGTGAGACAGGAGAGGTCTGCCACGCCCTGTGGTAATCTCTCCCCAGCCGGGCGTCGAACTCGCATCGCTGCTGCCGACAGCTCCACAGCGCAGCGCTTAAACGCTGCGGCACCAGGGAGGCCCCCTAGTCTTTGCGCCTTTGCCAAAGATAAGTTGTCCATAATATGTGGGTTTATTTCAGGTTTCCTATTTGATTCCATTGGTCTGTGTGTCTGTTTTTGTTCCAATACTATACAGTTTTAATTGTTATGGCTTTGTAGTATAATTTGAAACCTGGGAGTGTGATACCTCCATTTCTCCTTCTTTTTTAGTCAGGAGAGCTTTGGCTATTCGAGGTTTTTGTGGTTCCATATGAATTTCTTCAATATTTGTTCTGTTTCTTTGAAGAATGTCATAGAGATTGAAAAATGTCATTTTTTTTTGGAATAGCATTGAATATGTAAACTGCTTTTGATAGGATTGCCATTTTGATCATGTTAATTCTCCCAATTCATGAGCAGGAGATGTCTTTCCATTTCTTTGTTTCTTCTATTTCTTTTAACAATGTTTTATAATATTCTTTGCATAGGTTCTTCACCTCATTTAGGTTTATTCCCAGGTGTTTTTTTTTTTTTTTTGGTTTCAATTATAAAAGGCATGGTTTTCTTCATTTCTTTATCTTCAAACTGATTGTCTGCATATAGGAAGGCTACTGATTTTTGGGTGCTGATTTTATATCCTGCTACTTTACTAAACTGGTTGATTATTTTGATTATTTTTTCTATGGAGTTTTTATGGTTCTCTTTATATTATCATATTGTCTGCAAATAATGATAGTTTTACTTCATATTTCCCTATTTGGATACCTTGTATGTCTTTTTCTTGTCTTATTGCTCTGGCTAGGACTTCTAGTATTATATTGAAAAGCAGTGGTGAGAGTGCTCATCCCTGTCTTGGTCTAGATCTTGAGGGAAGGGTTTTCAGCTTTTCACCATTGAGAGCGATATTGGCTATGGGTTTGTCATATATGGCCTTTGTTACATTAAGATATGTTCTTTCTATACTGAGAATTTTAAGGGCCTTCATCATAAATGGATGTTGAACGTTGTGGAATGCTTTCTCAGCATCTATTAATATGATCAAATGCTTTTCTTTTTCTCTTTTTTAAAAACAAGATTTATTTTTTTATTTATGCATATTAAGAACTGGGGTCTAGGGCAGAAGTGCAGGGGGCAGCGGGGAGTTGAGAGCTTCACCAGAAAGAGTGAGGAGCAGAACAGGCCAATCTACTGAAATACACTATTGAGGGGAGCAGTGGGTGTGGCAGGAGAAGTCTGTTATTCCATGTGGGTCAGCTCCCTGGCTGGGGTCGTACTCATGCCACAGTGGCTGGTGATAGCTTCACAGTGCTGAGGCTTAACCCCTTGAGCTACCAGGGAGGACCTATTTTTCTTTTTATTGATGTGTTGGATTACATTAATTGATTTTCAAATTTTGAACCATCCTTATGCCTCTGGAATAAATCCCCTTGGTCATGGTGAATTAACTTTTTGATGCCTTGTTAGATTCTGTTGGCAAGAATCTTATTGAGGATTTTTGCAACATTGTTCATTAGAGAGATTTGGCTTTATTTCTCTTTTTTTATGTTATCCTTGTTTAGTTTTGGTATTAGTGTAATGTTGGCTTCATAAAATTTATTTGGTAGTATTCCTTCCTTTTCAATTTTTTGAAAGAGTTTGTGTAGGATAGGCACTAGTTTTTTTCTGAATGTTTGGTAGAATTCATTTGTGAAGCCATCTGGTCCTGGCTTTTGTTTTTGGGGAAGGTTTTGATTACTGCTTCAGTTTCACTGCTTGTAATTGGTCTGTTTAGGTGTTCTGTTTCTTCTTTAGCTTAAGATGACTGTATAGTTCTAGAAATTTGTCCATCTCTTCTAGATTGCTGAAGGTCTTTATATGTAACTGTTCATAGTAGTCTTCTGATTTCTGCTGTGTCTGTTGTAATTTCTCCTGTTTTGTTTATGATCCTATTTATTTGTGCTTTCTCCCATTTTTTTCTTTGTGACCTTGGCTAGAGGTTTCTCTATTTTGTTTATATTTTCAAAGAACCAACTTTAAGTGTCATTGATCTTTGGGATTCTTCTTTAACTTCTGTTTCATTTATTTCTGCTTTGATTTTTATTATTTCCTTTCTTCTACTGGTTTTTTTTGTTTGTTTTTGTTTTTTTTTTTGCAGTTCAAGATGGGAGATTAGGTTTATTCTTTGCGTTCTTGTTTCTTTTTTTTTTTAAGGTTTATTTATTTATACATACAAGCTGGGGTATAAGCCAGAGTCATGGGGCAGTGAGAGGGTTCACCAGATACAGAGTGGGGAGCAGAACAGGCAGATCAGAAATACACTGCTGAGGGGAGCAGCGGGCGAGGCAGGAGAGGTCTGCCGCACCATGTGGGATTCTTCCCGGCCAGGCGTTGAACTCGCATTGCGAGCTGCCGACAGCTCCACAGCGCAGCATTCAACCGCTGCGCCACCAGGGAGGTCCTGCGTTCTTGTTTCTTGATGTGAACCTGTATTGGCTTTCTTCACTCTTTTTCATTTTGTTTTATTCATCTCCCTCTGACTCAGTAATTTCAAGTGGCCTGTTTCAACTTCACAAGTGCTTTCTACTGCTTGATCAAATCTGCAAATGACATTCTCTATGGAATTTTTCAGTTCATCATATTCTTCAGCTCTAGACTTTTTTGGTCCCTTTTGTATGATTTGTATCTGTTAAGCTTATTGCTTTGTTTATATACTGATTTCCTGATTTTGTTAAAGTGGCTTTCATGTTTTCTTTTAGCTCACTGAGCTTCCTTAAAACAACTATTTTGAAAGTCTTAATTGGGCATATTGCACATCTCCATTTCTTTAGGATCAGTCACTGCAAAATGATTATGTTCATATGATGCCCTGATCCCTTGATTTTTGCATATTACTTGAGGTCTTGTGTTGCCCTTTTGCGCTTGAAGAAGCAGTGATCTCCTCCAGCCTCTGCTTCTTGCCATTGAGAGAGAAATACTTCCTATCAGTCATATTAAATATTCTGAGACTTTCTCAGACATTTTCTGTGGATATATCCATTCCTTGCTTTTTATTTCCTTTTTGAGGGAATCTTATTTAGTGGAATAATTCTTAAGAGGTATTATTTCTCTTGATACTGAAAAGCTAGGCCAGGTGCTGACAATCTCTCATTTGTCTCCCCTAGGACGATGCTGAGTGCTTAAGTTGTGCTTGCTCCCAGTCATGGAGCTGGCTGGCTTCTATGCATGCTTAGTAGCCATCCTTACTTTCTGCCCTCGGGGGCTTGGACAGGGAGATAGCCAAGGTAGGGCATGTGTGGGGGAGATGCACAAAGTGTTCAGAGTTCCTGTGGGTCATTTGGAGGTATTGTAGATGAGGCATCCTCCCCAGTGCATGGGCGGGCTTCCTGATAAGTCTGCAAAGGGCCTAATAGGATCTCCAGTCCTTTATGCCTCGAAGAATGTCTGCCATTCTCCAACCCATCCCCACACCTCAGTTGTACAGTGTCTCAGTATCTTTGGATGGGGCAAGAAAAAACGACTCTTTGCCATTGTCCTGCACAGCTGGGAAAGCTAGGCACTCACTCACATACACTCACTTTCCCCCACAGAGAAATCACTAGCAGAGGCGGTCTCTCTTAGCACCAAACTGTGCCACCATGGGGGAGGAGTACCATAGGTATATGACGCTATTTCTCTTACCCTCTTAAATGTGGCCAATCTCGAATTTGTTTTTCTCCTATAGTGTGTTGGAATTATTCCACTGGTCTCCTGTCCTCCCATAAATTAATCTCATTGTGGGTGAAAATTGGTATTCTTCAGAAGATGAAGAAAACTCCTCTATTTCTCCACTTGGTGGTCACTATTCCTTGTATTTTATGTCTTGTCATGCAAATATCTAAGCCTTCGGGAAGAAAGTAATTTTATTTATTTATTTATTTATTTTACTTTTCATGTCATCCATCTATTTCTTTTTTTTTAATTGTTATTTATGTCTTTTACATTTTGTATTCCCCTTGGGTAGCCCACCACCAATTCACCCGTGTTCCATCTCCATGGTCCCTTGTGTTCTTTTCTATTCCATTTTGTGTCCTTGTCCTCCCCCCCCGCTGAGTGTCTCTCTCCTATTTGGTTTCCCTATAGTCCTGTTATAAGTGAAACCATTCGATATTTTTCTTTTTCTTTCTGGCTTATTTCACTGAGTATGATTCCCTCTAATTCCATCCATGTTGCTGAAAATTGCATGTGTTTATGGAAGAAAGTAATTTTAATTTCATTGTAATGGACAGCATAGATTTTATTCAACACAGACTTTGCTTCTTGGAAATAACACTTGGAACTCGGCTGGAAAAAGTTACCCTTTTCTTTTCTCTATAATATTGATATACCTGTCACATTCAAGCAGGGCCCATGATTAATCTTAATGTGCAGGTGTTCCTAACTGAGGCCGGATGTTTGAATTTGCTTCATTCTATGCAGTCTGTTTTAATTTTGATTAATTGCCATCAGGAATAATAACTCCTCAGGGCAGATCATTAGGAAGCTACAGAATCGATTATATTTAGCTACAGAGTATGTACAACTAGTCACACCCACTGGAATGATCATAGATACCCTTTAAGTCACATGCACGATGACTACTTGGGTCATTCCAACTGGATTTCAGAAGCAAATTAAAATGGAATTGGAAATGCTTTTTCATAAGCAAGTTAGTTTTCAAATTTGCCCTTTTCTTCCACTTTGTTTTCCTAATTCTTTCGTGAAAATCAGTCATTGCAACTGATAGTTGTGGAAAGTAGAAATAATATATTTTGGGTATATACTAGGGCACACATCTCAGTGTATATGTGCAGTTATTAATTGGCAAACTCACTAGGCCCTGATGTACATGGAAGGACCAAAGCCTACCTGTCATTTCCCACCTGAGCCCATTCCCGTAGTTAATTGCTTCACTTTGTGTTCAGGCTAATGCACTGACCTTTTAGCTTCCTCCACTGTCCTCACCTCTGTGTAGTTTCTTGATCCACTTATACTCATCCAGGTGCTCTTTCCTAAAAAGACCACACGAGCTCTGGCCTCTGTGTGTGTGACTCTCCATAGCCTGGCAAGACACTTATCCCCTCTCATCTATCACATATTCATGTTCAGGACTTGTCTTCTGTGCTACCTACTAGGAAACCTTGCTTGTTGCATTGCTCCCTGCATGCAGCTGTTCTGTGTATACCACTGCATGTTAGACCATTTCCACGTAACTGCTACCATATATATTTTTTTAAATTTATTTTTGCATAGAAGAACTGGGGGTGTAGGCCAGAAGTGTGGGGGGTGAGAGGATTCACCAGAGACAGAATGGGGAGCAGAACAGGTGAATCTACTGAAATAAACTGCTGAGGGGAGCAGCGGGCAAGACAGGAGAGGTCTGCTGCACTATATGTGGGTTAGATCCCTGGCCAGGGATCGAACTCATGCCACAGCGGTGATAGTGCTGACTTAACCCCTAGGCCACCAGGGTGGCCCTGCTACCATATTTCATTGTCACTAAATGTCTCCTCTGTTAGACCTTTTGCCCTCAAAGACCTCACAGTTGTATCTTCTATCTTTGTGGCCCTGGAATGGTGGCTCCTAACTCTTAGTTTCACACACCTTTGCGAATCTGATGGCAACCATAAACCTACTCTCTAGACAAAATACTCTCAGATTTCTGGGACACTCTAACTCCATCTGTAGACCCTAGGAGTCCATGAACTCCTGACAAGAACCCCTGCACTGACTCTCAGATGTAAATATAGTTACCACTTAAATACTTAATAGGTATCAGACCCTCCTCTAAGTACTTCACAGTACTTCCCATTTATTCTTTACCACAACTCTATGTGGTAGACATTACAGTTACCCCAATTTATATGTGAGGAACAGAGGAACAGCATGGAAGTAACATGCTCGAAGCTATACCTGAACCTGCTCTGTAGCCACCATACTGCCTTGCCTCCCACCTCAGTACGGGCCTGTTCACACTACTCTACTCCTAAAAGGAATATTTATTGAATATTTATTGAATGAAGTATAGAATGAATGCAAGCAATAGTTTATTCTGGGAACCATGAATAAGGTTAAAATCATACAGAAAATAAAGAGACTTAGCATTCAATTGTTTTGTCAGTGCTTTCTTGGTGGAGTAGATAGCACAGGGAATAAGCTACATATAAGCTTCATTTAGCTTTAAGGATGGGGTATGGAAAGCTAAAGATTTTTTTTTAAAGTTTTTTTTTTTAAGGTTTATTTATTTATACATACAAGCTGGGGTACAGGCCAGAGGTGTGGGGCGGCGAGAGGGTTCACCAGAGACAGAGTGGGGAGCAGAACAGGCAGATCAGAAATACACTGCTGAGGGGAGCAGTGGGTGAGGCAGGAGAGGTCTGCTGCACCATGTGGGAATCTCCCTGGCTGGGCGTCGAACTCGCTGCCAACAGCTCCACAGCGCAGCGCTCAACCGCTGCGCCACCAGGGAGGCCTGAAAGCTAAAGAATTTTTATTGAATACTTTGTCTATGCCTGGCATCAAGTTTGGTGCTTCCCAGACAGACCGCATCATACAGTGGTGCTAACAGCTCTTGGAATGGAATTGCATTTCGAGCCTGGGGAAGGACAGAGTGGGAGAATGTAAAGTGCCTGTTCTCTAAGGCGGGTATTAATAAAGCACAGTTTGTAACAGTCTCTAACTGCTGGCTCCTTGTGAGACTAGAATGGAGAAGAGTTAAGGAAGTAGGGGCGGGGTGAGTTTTTCCTTTAATAAAGATAAGCCCTTCAAGTCTTTTGTGATAAGAATTTTACAATGACACTTAGATGTGAGTAGGACTTTGAAATAAGTGTGCATGTACACACATACCTCCGCTCCTCTTTCAGAAAGGCAGGAAGGGAAGGTGGGAAAGAGAGAGGGAGAGACCAGTATGAGTGTCATGTGCCAGTCATCACCCTAAATGGTTCCAAATAGAGTCTCGTCTGATGTAGCCTATGGGTCCTACTAAGGTCAGTAGTTCAAAGGTCACATGTCAGGCAGTTGATTGGGAGAGGGGCCTTGTAGGAGAAGTAGGAGCAGGGAGACTTTTCTACCTGGAGAACACTGCAGTCTACTTGAAGACACTAAACAGAATGTGATGGAAATTCGTTAGTCATTTTGGTCATTGTTCATGGGCAATTTTAACCACACTAGGAAAGCCTGGGAAGGAAAACATGCGCTGTCATTCATGCCTGCGGTTGCTAAGGCCAATCTTACGGTGTTCTGCATGTCTCATGCAGGAGATCCAGCTCCAGGTCGGCCTCGACCCATTTCTAGTCTGTAGGGGTGGCTCAGGTCTGCACAGAGACCTTGGACAACCCTAAAACTCACAAGGATTTGAATCTGTATGTCCAGTGAGGAGGGGGGGTCCAGACCCAGGTCATCAAGGGCATGTGACAGTTGTCACAGTGTAACTTGGATCCTTGCTGTAGATCTCCTCTGCAGCCAGTCCTTGCAGCTGCATCTCACAAATTTTAGGTGAAACTTTGCCCATCAGTCTTTTTTATTGCCCTCATGTTTATCCACATCACTGACTCTTGATAGCTTGGTTTCTCAGTGTCAGTATTACTTGGATCAAGAAGGATGATGTAAAGGTTAAATTAACACAGGACTTTTTTATAAGTTAAGTTGGAGAAAATTTCTGGTTTAGTTTTTTTCGTATTTAAAGACATCGTCTTAGAAAGTAGTAGCAAGTCATTTTAAAATGTTTGGTTAGAAGTCTAAAATTTTTTTTCTAACATTAGCTTAAATATGCTTTCTGACTTAGCTGTCTCAAACTACAAGCAATACAGAACTCTTATTTTGAAATCAATTTTCTCTAACCAATCATCTGAAGGAGGCTAAATCAAGCCAGCTTTCCGCTGAGTTACAATAATGGACACTCTAATGATCTAGTCTGCATTTCAAGTTGTGTTGTAATTCATTAAAATTCTTTTTGCCCCTTTTCAGCTGGATTCATTTCAGCATTCTAAATTCTAGTCTCTTCCTTTTTCAAAAAATGTAGAGTTAATAGAGTATATTTGTATCTCATTTGTTTGTTAATTTGATTTTGTAATGATCTCTTTGTCCCTTCATTTCTCTAACCCACGACTGTGCCTTTATTACCAGTCAAAAATGCAAATTTTTGTGGAGGCTGGCCCTGGCAGTTCATAGCAAAAGAATTTTGATCTTGCAAAATGATTTGCATTTGGATGAAGGATTCCCACCACATGTATTAATTTGCACCTGGATGCAAATCTGGGAACGGGCTTAGTGGTGTACTCTGGAGAGAGGCAGTTGGAATCTTTGGGGTGAAGGAAGGTGTTCCACTCTGCAAAGAATGCAGAACAGGACTGTGAGGGAAGCCTTTGATTTCTGCCCCTCTGGGAGGTCTGCATAGGTGTGCGGCAGGGAGATGTTGGCAAGTCAGCTGCACATTGTCAGGGCCATCGAGTTTATGCCTGTAGTGTGTCCTTTGACTCTCAGAGATCGCTCAGGGCAGCCAGACTAGAAGAGGTTATCAGGTTCCCTGCCTGCTTGTGGGAATCACTATTCACTTGCATAAACTCTGCATGGGAATGTCTTTCCTTGCAGGGCCCGTATCCTTTTTGTAACTAGGCAGTCAGGGAAGTCTCCTGCGTATTCCTTCCAGGGATGCCTAACCTTGGAGCTGCCTGAGTTTATGTTTGCTTGTTCTAATGTTTGCCATTTGGAGAGGATTATCTGAGGAATAACTTGGTTTAGGTGTAAAACTGATCCTTTCATTCTCACCCAGAGAAAACATCTACTCTTTAGATTATAAAGCAAATATAATTTCACCAGGTCGAGCTGACTCCAAGAAGAAAAATAGGAATAGTTGAGAGCTACTAGAGAATGAGATACAATGTGTTTTTTCTTCCACACTTTTTGGAGAAGAAAGGGTTATAATTTTATGCTGGAATTCTGCTTTGTGTTTGAAGATGTGAATTGGAGTATTTTTTTTTTTTAAGATTTATTTCTTTATACATACAAGCTGGGGTACAGGCCAGAGGCGTGGGCTGGCGAGAGGGTTCACCAGAGACAGAGTGGGGAGCAGAACAGGCAGATCAGAAAGAAGTACACTGCTTAGGGGAGCAGCGGGCGAGGCAGGAGAGGTCTGCTGCACCACGTGGGATTCTCCCCAGCCAGGCGTTGAACTAGCATTGCGCATGGCGCGTGCTGCCAACAGCTCCACAGTGCAGCACTCAACCGCTGCACCACCAGGGAGGCCCCAAATTGGAGTATCTTTTAGAAACCATTGCCTGCCCCAAATCAAAAGGGAAAATCAAGCTAGGATAACTTAGACATATCCAATTACTTGCATTTTATTTTACAGGGCTAAACAAAGAGCTCATGATGTTAGACTGTATGTGACAGCTTGATATTTGCTAATATCATAAAATTATACCAGATTGCTCAGCATGTGTTTTGCTTAATGTAGTTTTACTAAACTGGGATTTTCAAGTATAGTTGACTACTGTTAATACACACTGATGATACTGGTTAGGGGTTATATGCTATAAAAAGATTTTAAAATTCTGATCTAATAGTAATTTTATCTAGTTAGTAATTTTATCTAATGACATTAAAAAGTCTCCATGGGGCAGCTAAATAGATGTATAATACTTAAAGTTACTGTTGGAAATTCAAATGCCGTCTTCCTAGTTTTCTCTTCTTTTGCTCTATGGAACACAGTGTACCAAAGATCTAGTTCTAAGGGTTTTTGCAAGATGCTTTAACAGCGCTCCCTTTAAATTCCAACTATAAGTGTCATTCCCCTCTTTCGAAGAATGACTTTATTTATAATACAGGCCTGAACCCCTGGGAAGCCTTGGAGTTACTTTAAGTAGTCTTAGACTCTATATTTATACCAAGTATTATAAAAGACAGAATAAATGTACTGAGATACATACACGACCGTTTTTCATGTGTGTAATGTTTAATAGCTATAAAGCATGCTGCTTTCATGATAACTTTTGGGAGTCTCAACCAACAGAGACTAAAACAAAAACTACCATTATTAGGTGAAAAATGGGCTGCCATACTTGAAAAGTTTGGAAACTCCTGGAGAACAGGAGTGGAAAGTGTCTCCCATATGGTGAGTTTCCGTTTCAACTAAAGTTCCTTGTGTGCCTCTGTGAACTCACATGATCAAAGGAGCTATTCAGTTCTAAGAATGAATCATGCTTATATAACATACTGGTAACAAAAGTGCAGAGCATGAGGATTTGGGGGTGAGGGAGGAGCACATTCAAATGATGTGCTAATATGGAGACTGAGTTTTTTTTTTTTTAATGCTCTCAAATTACCACATGTGGCTCAATAGGTGACAGTTGTCTAGAGGTCTATGAAGTTGAATCTTGCAGCCAGCCAGCGAGGATCCACTGACTCCTAGTTAAGGAGAGGATTCCATGAAATGAAGTCCTCCTGACTCGACTCCATTTCCCAGATTCAGCCATACTTCTCCCACCTCCAGGATGAAAGCTGGGTCGGGGAACTGGGTGATGAGAGAGGTGTGCTGGAGGCAGAGGACCCACACGTAGCAGAATTATGAAAAGGTCCTATGCTTTGAATTGCAAACTTGGTAAGTAGCAGACAGAATGCATAATTAAGATTGAATGCCCTCACCCCCCATCGCCCTGACAGAAACAAACCCACAGTCTCACATGTGCCTGTGAAGGACTAGGGGAAGAGGAGGCGCTTCAGACCACAACCCCGAAGTTGTCAGCAACCAGGAAAAGGTCACCTTCCTCCGAGTAGGCAAATAAATCCATTCAGTGAATACACTTCACAGCAGTTTTTATTGTTTACAAATAATTCCAGCTCTCTTTCATGTTTCCACGATCTGGGGCTAAGGAGAGAAGGGGATTGGACCTGTTAACCTTCATGTGCAACTAAGAAGCAGTTTATGGCTGGCCAGGTGCAAATGCCCTATCTAATCTCTCCTGGTCTGTGTCTAGCAGCTGCAGCAGTTGGAGGGAGTTAGGGAGAGTTATTAAATATCAAGGAAATGTCTGTACCACTATTGTTGCACTTGAGAGTGGTAAGAGAAATTTGTACATTGTTTTCCATTCAGGAAGAGTGGCAGTCCTTAGGGCAAAAGGCATGTTCTTTTTGCTGAGGTCCCAGCCATGGGGAGGAGGGCACAGTGACCTGCCCGGAGTCCAGGGGTGATGTGAGATCCTTTATCAGTCCGTTTCCGTTTTGGCCCTCTGACTTCTGTAGTTGCAAAAGTCTCGAGTGTACTTTCCTTCCTACCATTGGTTCTCTGTGTATGTGGACAAGACACCCAGGTACTGAGAGCCAAAGTCTCTTCACTTGAAAAACAAAAGCTTCCTTTAACCTTGCATGAGTACCAGGACATTTTAAAAGTAGATGATGGTTTCAGGTCAAGTAAAATGAGACCCTGAAGAGAGATGGAAGATACAGGGTGGTCGGGTGGAGTTACAGAGGAGAAATGGATGGGGTCAAACAGAAGGCTTCTGTGAGTTACTCAGACAAGGTGGTAAATGGCGTGGACCCTGGCTGTGAGATGAGGGTGAGTGACGAAGGCTCAGAACTTACTGGAAGCCTAAGTTGGAACAAGGGCATCTGCGCCTCAGATTCCTTATCGGAACCCGAGAAGCTGATCATATTGCCAGATCCCTTTTCGTGTTATCTATTGAATGCTGCCACTGGTCCAGAACAGGGATAGACAAATAGAAAAGAAGTAAAACGCAATTTGTGTGATGCAGCAGTGAAGAAAAGACTATCACAGCTAACAGCTACCTGTTGACATGACTTTTTTTTTACAAAGCAATATATTAATGAAAAAGCCTCCTATATATGTACATCAAGTCATCGCACTGTCTACTTAAAATTATACAATATGTCGATCATATCGCTATACAGCTGGAAAAATGCAGTCAGTCAAGTGGGAGGATGTTTTGTTGTGATGCGCCGCAATGATTTTTTTAGGCTCTGCTCTGGTCAGGGTTCTTTTATTTTATATATATTTTACATCATTCTTCCTTTTTGTACAGTGCTTGCTTTATCCTCTCAGGTGTAGTCTCCGTAAAATCCCCACCCCCAATCACCCGCGTACCATCACCATAGTCCCTTGTGCTCTTCTCTCCCATGTTTTGATCCTTCTCCTTCCCCCCTCCTCTGCATAGTCTCTGGTTAATAGCTACCTGTTAATTTTGTTTAATTGATTGTAGTATTTTTTTTCCTGATCCCTTACTTGGTTCCTCTATATTCCTCCTATAAGTGAAACCATTCGATATTTTTCTTTTTCTTTCTGGCTTACTTCATTGAGCATGATCCCTCCCAGCTCCATCCATGTTGCTGCAAATAGCATGAGGTTATCTTTTTGATTGCTGAATAGTATTCCATTGTGTTCCCCTCTCTGCTGACGTCCATTTGTTCAGAGGAGGCCTGTAGCATCTGTAGCAGGTAGCAATTGTATTTGCTAAATGTGACAGAATCCTGATGACAGAAGCTTAACCAAAGGAGGGTTGTTTATGTCACATGACAAGGACCTTGGTGGTATGTAATTGCTGGCAGGACATCATGCCTCAGGCTATTTTCTTTCCACCATCTCAGAACCTGGCTTTCACTCTCAGGACACCTATTCTCATGGCTTCTTTAGTGCATTTTCCTGTAAGCCCACCTGCTGCTTTTACTTCATTGGCCAGTACTGTGTCACATGACCACCCTGGTGGCAGGTGATGTGGAGATAGAGTACTTTAATTGGGGCCACTGCTACAGTTGAACCTAGTCATGCATTTGTTGGTAGGGAAGAAGGTGACAATGGCTATTGGTAATAAGTGTGGCTGTCATAGACTCGCATGAGATTCAAAGATCACACAGACAGGGGAGGATAATAAATACACTGGGTGATGGAGTCAGAGAGCAGAAGGATCTCAACCGAATAGAACTGTGAAATGGAGAGCACACACAGAACTCAATAGGGTTAAAGTCATACCCCTGAATCTGAAAAATCAATGGCCCACAGAGAGAAGGGGGAAACACTTCTTAACAACACCTTATAAAAGTGTCTATTTTAATTTAACATCAAGATTAGTAATAGTCATCATAGTATCTGACATTTCTTAAACGTTGACTCTTTGCTTATTTAATCCTCACAATAATTATCTAAGGTAGGCCTATTACTATAATCCCTGTTTTATTTTTCTTTGAGAACTGAGAAATACAAAGAACTTGACCAAAGTCCTATGGGTAGTAACTGGGTAGTTTAGAATTTGAATCTAACACCAGAACTTTTATTACTGACCTCTGTATTATACTATTTCCAAAGAAAACATGATTTTTTGTTTAAAAAATTGATTCCATCTTGGACCACATTGATAATGTCACAATATCTATGTGTAGGGAGGTAGGAGTCTCTGTCTTTCCAGACCGTAACCTATTTGCAGCCTTATTCTTAATTCTAGAACATTCAGACAGCACCTTCCTCACCCATATCACTTCTCACAGGCTAAGGAGGCACCAGGCCAACTGCACCTTGCTTTTGACCCCATTCTTGTCTCCTCAGCTCTGTCACAAGTTGACTCGTCTATCTCCAACTTCTTACTTTGCACAAATTCTTTTTGCCTTAGCCAGTAAACTTAAAAAGTTTCACTCCTAAATAAATAACCCCCAAATCTTATTGGTTAGAAATACATACTTTTAAAACTACTACTTCTAGTGAGTCCTAGTTAAACATACTTCTTAAAAGAATATTCAGCATATGCTGTCTTTTCCTCCTTACCTCCAATTCACATCTTCTTCAATTTCCAGCTGTATTGGAAATCCCCAGCAATAGTAAAATACAAGTCCCTCCTCAGAGGCAGCCCTCTAGATAGGTCAGAGAAGTTGACAAACTGGACGTTGGTCGCTTGTATGTTAAAGACTGCTCGTTTATCTTATGTGTGTCCAGAAAGTATTCCTAAATCTGTTAAGAAGTCTAATTTTGACAGATGTATTCTCCTGCTAAATCAATATGACTTTCAGTTTACTCTGAGTCTCAGCCTAAACGCTGCATAATTGTATTGACGCCCTATTGGTCTTCTCCTTACGTTATCTTTCCCATAAGAAGGCTGACTACTTCTACTTTTATACATAGGAAATAATTTTGGTGCTATAACATTATTTAACTTATTTTGGAAACAGTGTTATGCTGAGTGATGAAATGGTTGTTATAGTTTGAATTATCAGTGGAAGAAGTATTAGTGATATGAGGAATCCGAGAAAAGGAAATCTGTTATCGCTATTGACCCTGGCTTGTCATTCCCAGCACCATATTCTCTGAGCATGGAAAGGGCCCAGATCACTTTGGGAAAACACTCTGAAGTAAACAATTTCACAAAGGCATGGAAAACTATAAGTTTCCATTGCAACTATAATATAGTCATATCTAGAGTATATCTAGAACTAAGTGGTATTGGAAAGTTCTAATTCTTGCCTGTTTTAACTCTTAGACCACTCTGTATCCAGTGCATTGTAGCAAGCAATATCCTTCAAGCTAAAATCCTAAACTTTCCTAAAGATAGAAGTGACATAGGGCCTCCCTGGTGGTGCTGGCGGTTGGGCGCTGTGCTGTGGAGCTGTCGGCAGTGGAGACGCGACTTCCACACCCGGCTGGGGAGATTCCCACATGGCGCAGCAGACCTCTCCTGCCTGGCCCACTGCTCCCCTCAGCAGTGTATTTCCGTCAATCTGCCTGTTCTGCTCCCCACTCTGTCTCTGGTGAACCCTCTCGCCACCCCACACCTCTGGCCTGTACCCCAGCTTGTATGCTTAAATAAATAAATCTTAAAAAAAAAAAGAAGAAATTGCCAGTGACAAGATGGAATGAGAGCCAGGGTCAGGAGCCATGGGGGTAGAAGGTAAGCAGTGGTCTACAATTAGGTCATTTTGGAATACTAGGATTACTCAAAAATTGAAAGAATACTTTATATACCAAGGCTTATATTTCAAAATAGCCTTTCCACCTTTTTTAAGTACATTCACATGCATTATGCATTTGTGTGCATGAGTCACAAAACGTTTTCATTCTCAGCTTAAAATTAAAATACGCCTGAGATAGAGAAGCTAAGTGGCTTGCCTGATGCCTTCTATCTTCTAGCTCAAAGAGCCTTTCCCCATGCCACATACCTGTACTTATTTGCTTTTATCTCTGATCTCTATTAGCTTCTATTCCTGAAATGTAGGGAAGGAAGGTGGAGGAAGGAGGGGGGTAGGGGGGAGAGGAGGAAGGAGAGGAAAAGAACCACAGCCAATCTTATTATTAGAATGAAATGGAGTAAGAAGTTAGTGATACTTGGAAATCATTTTGCAAGGACATCCAAAGTTAGAAAGAGCCCTACATTAATAAAACAAGACACTTACACCACTATATATTTTCCCCAAACAGACTGCTTGTAATGTCAATTTTTAAAAGCTAATAAACCTTACTGTGTGTAATGCAGGGAGAAAACAAGCCTCATACTAGTTTTTAACCTATATTTAGACCCTATGTTTTATATATATTTCACCAAATAATGTTCTTCAGAAAAGTAATAGCTTAGCGTTAAGCAGAACTAGCTAAAAAGAATAGCCCTAAAGGGTTCCACAGTTTAGGGGAATAGTCTACTTAACATGTTTTCATGGAGGGATCAAGTAGCATGCAATTATTTTGTAATTACCTTTCAGCCCCTTGCTATATAATTATTCATTTGGTTATATGTGCTTTACAAATTAGTGCCCCCAAAGATCTAAAAAAAAAAAAATTACATAGAACATGGTGATTATCCTTAGAGCTACATGGTTTCTCAAAGGGTAATTGCCACTTAATTTGCTAGGTCTGAATCCATATCATGACCTGTGGTAATCATGTGCGTACTGAGTGACTTGCAAGGCTGCTGGGACCTCAAAATATTGTGCATGGCACAAGTATGAAATGCTTAGGGACAGGTGCAAACCCCAGTGGTGAATGTTCGTCCATGATTCTGGCTATTCAGGGCTCATAAGCAATACTGTTGAGTGCACACGTGTGTGTGTGTCTGTCTGTGAGAGCAGGTGCATGTGTAAACACATACCTGCTGGTTCCTTGGTGCTTGCAAAGGCTGGCCAATTTCAGAGTGAGGAATTCTTTTATCCAGTCAATCTGGTCGCTCCTCCTTAAAAAGACATACACACTTGTTAGGTTTAATAGCTAGACAAGGGAAGAGAAAGTGTCTCACCTGCACTGTGGAATCAAAAGCAACAAAAGTAAAAATATTTATGTTTTGAGGTTGATTTATTTATGCATATAAGGTGGAGTGTAGGTCAGAGATGGGGCGGGGGAGGTGAGAGGATTCACCAGAGGCAGAGTGGGGAGCAGAACAGGAGGATCAACTGAAGTACACTGCTGAGGGGAGCAGCAGGCGAGACAGGAGAGGTCTGCTGCGCCATCTGGGAATCTCCCTGGCCGGGTATTGAACTCGTGCTGTAGTGGCTCTGGATAGCTTCATAGTGCTGAGCTTAACCTGTTGCGCCACCAGGGAGGCTCCATACAAAAGTAAAAATATCTTAAATATAAGGCTTTAAAGCACACAGTTTGGGAAGGCGAGCAAGAAAAATACAGCAGACTATCTGAGGTCCTGAATGTAGAGACAGCATAAAATGTGAGGGCTCCAGGAGGGGGCCAAGTCATCCACCACTAGAGCTCGAAGCACGGTGTGCTGAAGGCAACTCCTGCTGGCTTGCGTAAACTGATTGTTAAATATTCAGGAATTTTGCATATAGATTGTTCAACCATTGGGTTCTTGAAATCAGCCATGGCGGGAGTGTTTATACCCTGCAAATCGAGAAATGCTACAAGCCAGTGCCTCCCCATCCCAGAGAGCCAACTTAGACCAATGACTTCAAATAGCATGAAAGGAGCACTTTAGTGAAAAGCCCATGTTTCTAATAATTTTTATGGGAGAGAGTCTCCCTACTCACCAACTTTTATTTAACTCTAGCCTTCCCTGTGAGTGACCCCCAAAACTGGTTTCTTATCTTCCCTTCTTTAGGCTTTTTTCAGCTCACTCAGAGACTTAAAAGCGAGCACTCATGCAGGAAGGCCATATTTGAATATTAACATTGAAGACCACTATTTGAGTTTGAATTCACATCAGACAACTTGGGTTTGACTCCACAAGCTTGTACTTACCAGATGTGATTTGAACACCATGCACCTCTTCAGGCTTTGGTTTTCCCATTTGTGAAAGGGATGTAATCATTTCCACTTAATGGAGTTGAGGGAATAATACTCTCTTCTTTACATGGTTACTGTAGGGAGTAAATGAGTTATATGTAAAGCATTTGGAATTCTGGCTGTAGAAAGAAAGCCCTGTGCATGTATCTTTTATTGTGTTTATGGTTTGGAAGATGATCGGGTGCACCTGGCAATCTCAATAAAGTGGTAAGTCTTTCTATTCTTTTCCTTTGGTAGTTCTGTTATTACACAGAATGTTTTTAGGTTAAAACACTTTTGTCTACAGGGACTGGAAGGCTGATGTCTCCTTGGCCTCTGTGAACTAAGTCCTCTGGGGCTTCCAGACAAGGCCTCTCTCTCCAAAGCTTAATCTCATTAATCAAATTCTTAGCTCTGAGAGCTGCACTATGTGCAGTTGACCAGGGGTCTCTATGAGAGAAAACACACTCATGAGTGAGGCTATATGCAGGAACAAGATTTTGTAGGTTTTGCACTGTGATCCCTAATACAGTGTATGGTTTCAGCGTGGGTTCTGTGGGGGTTGTTTTTTGCTTGTAATCTCTTAAAAATATCTTTACTAATTTCTGTGTAAATAATGATAATCTACCATGATGAGGAAAAAGAGGAAGAGGAGGAAGAAAATAATCATGGTTAACTGCCGCTGGGAGCTTAGCATGTATGAGAATTCCAGCTAAGCGGTATATATGCACTGCTTCATGAAAATACATGATAGCCTCTGAGGCACACAGTATTACTAGCCCTGATTTATAGAAGAGGCAGTTGAATCCCAGATGAGGGAATTACCTTGCCCAAGATCACACCAATCATCAGCCTTAAAGAATACGAGACAGGCTGTCTTACCTGAAAGCTCTATGCTCAACCATTGTGCTTTATATTCTTAAGCATCTTCAATTCTGGGGTTGAAATAAAGAAACACATGAGTACAAAGTTGACATCATTAAATATACCACAATGTATAAACTAGTACTCCAGAAAAAAACAGCAGTCCTGGGTTTTAGAGCTTGCCCATTTCCATGGTATAACTATTCCCACTATGGTTGATTGACTTCAAGCTGTTAATGATTTAATGGCCAGCTTTTACAATTCCTGCATATCACAAACTAAATATGTAGTAGGTGAGGGTCTGATGTAGATTTAGTAAAAAGACTCCATCTGTTTGAACTTCAGTTTCCTCCCTTATATATAAAACAAATAGTTGAAAGATCAATTGCTTTTCTTGAAAAAAAAATTTTTTTAAAATCCTTAAGAAGGATTTAACTAGTGTGACTTAATAGTTTATAAAGTATGTTTTTTTTAAGGTAAAAATGGAGAATCTGCTTGTCACTAATAACTAAATTTTTATTATCAAAAGTGATATTAAGTTTAATGAAATTCAATAAATATAGTCATTTATTTCCCTTCCCACTCCTTTATCTTGTCTAGGTGCTATCTGGACTTGCTTTCTTACTGGGTAACAGTTGGAAGAGTGACTTTGATTGTTTCTTTGTAATTTCATCTGTATTTTGATTTTCTAAGCCAAATGTTCTTAAGCTTTGTTATTTAATAGAATTCATTTCCTTTGCAATCTTATCATATTGCATATGCATATAGAAAAATTATTGAGAAGTGACCATAAATTTCACAATACTGCATTGAGTATGTGGGGGGAAACGGATTTGCACATACCAAAATGAGTATATCCAGAAGACTTCAGAAGATCCTATTTTTTATATCTGCGCTAGAGAGAGCAGATTTCCAGCTCTGGAGACATGGAGACCCACCATCCTCATTGGATTCACTCTAAAAAGTATGTACCTTATTTTTCTGAATAAATATCTACAATTAATGACAATTCACTAACCATAAAATACACAAAACGTTTGATTGACTTTCTTAAAATATGTCATTCATTTTTACACACACACACACACACACACATGCTCTACTAATACTGGCTTTAAGTCAATATTTATAATTGAGAATTAGCATTTAGTCCTTGGGGGACATGTTATTTCAGAATAGTCTACAACAGAAGAAAACCTTAATGTTCTCATGTTAGAAATTTAGCTATCTTTTTTTTTTTTAAAGATTTATTTATGCATATAAGCTGGGGTACAGGCCGGAAGCGTGGAATGGCGAGAGGGTTCACCAGAGATAGACTGGGGAGCAAAACAAGCAGATCATCGCAAATCCACTGCTGAGGGAGCAGCGGGCGAGGCAGGAGAGGTCTGCTGCGCCATGTGGGAATCTCCCCTGCTGGGCGTCGAATTGGTGTCGAAGCCGACAGCTCCACAGCGCAGCGCTTAACCGCTGCGCCACCAGGTAGGCCCAGAAATTTAACTATCTTTGAGATTTCCTCTCTCACCAGAAGACATCCTTTAGTGGCCCCTCATTCCTTTGAAAAATACTGCAGTCTGACCACTGGGCAGGAGGAGCGAAGGCAGGTACCTGCCAAGATGAGTGTGTCCTGCCCCTGCCTCCCAAGAGCTTTCAAGCTTACTGGGGAGGACACTTGTAAACCAAAATCACAACATCCGACGACGACGAGAGCTCTAAGAGGGGAAGGGGCAGGATCTGTGGGAGGGTGTCTGCCACATGTATCTAGAACATGCCTGATTACAGAGGACATGTGGGGATATTGCAGCAATATAGATTTTCTCTATTAAAAACCATTTCCTTTTTGGGATAATATCCAAGATCTACGAAGAACTCACACAGCTCAGCAACAAGCAAACAACCCAATGAAAAAATGGACAGGAGAACTAGATACATCTCCAAAGAAGACATACAGATGGCCAATAGGCACATTTAAAAATGCTCATCAACACTTAACATCAGGGAAATGCAAATCAAAATCATAGTGAGAGACCACCTCACATGTGTGAAAATGGCCCCTATCAAAAAGAACAGAAACAGTGTTGTATACAGCGTGGAGGAAAAGGAGCCCTTATACACTGCTGGTAGGGCCAACCCCTACTGAAAATAGTATGGCGGTTTCTCAAAATACTAAAAATAGATCTACCCTATAACCCAGAAATTCCACTCCTATGGGTCTACCTGAGGAATACAGAACACACTGAGCACAGAGATATGTGCATCCCAATGTTCATTGCAGCATTATTCACAATAGTCAAGTTATGGAACTAACCTAAGAGCCCAAGGACAGAGGACTGGATTAGAAAACTCTGATGCCCAGAACAATGCAATACTACTCAGCTGTAAAAAGAAAAAAGCTGAATTCTTGCCTTGGTGATTTAACATGGATGGAACTGCAGGGGATTATGCTAAGGGAAATAAAGCAGAAGGCAGAAGACAAGTACCAGATGATTTCATTCCTATATGGAATAGAAACAAAGCAAAGGAACAGATAAAAGCAAACCCTTAAAATCTGAGTGCAGAACTGAGGCTACCAGAGAGAGACGGGGGGGTGGGGGGGAGGAAGCAAGCCTAATGGCTATGAAGGAGGATTAATAGTGTGTTGGTGGTGGGCTTGGAAAACATACATTTGAGGAGGTGTGAACCCGCACTCCTAAACATATACAGTGCTGTAAATCACTAGCTCAGTAAAAAATTACTTAATGAAAAAAAAAAAACAAACTTCCCTTTTTTCCCCATTACTGATTTGTACACAATAACAGTAAAGATAAATTTCAGTACTTATTTTTCTTCATCCTTAAATTCAACTAAAATATATGCAGTATGTTTGAACTGATAACCACACATTCACATGTGCAAATAGGAATATACCCCATTATTTAACAGTAGTCCTTGACCTTGGGTCCAATGTAGAATTAATTACCTGGTGATGGACTTTTGAAAAATACTAGTGCTTGTGCCACTTTCTTCCTGGGTGGGCACGGGCCAGAGGGAAATCACGAGCAAAGATGGGATGCCTTTGAGGACCATGAATATTGCTGTCAGAGTCTCTGCTACCCCAAGGACCCACAGGGGCTCCCCACTTTGTGGTACCTACTGACTCTAGGGAGAGTAGCACCCTGGACACAGACCTGCCCTGTCGTGAAGCTGGAGCAGTGGCCGCCCTCAAAGCTTCCTTCCCTAGAAAAATGATTTCCCTCTTGGAGAACTGGTACTTGAAATTCTCCAAATCACGCACATCTTTCCCAGAAGCTCTGTTTTCTTAAAAAAATCTAAGTGCCTCTGCAGAAAAAAACACTAAAAATTTAGTGGTCACTTGTATCATTTTGGACTCATTTCCTTTGGCAGATTTTGTTTTTTATTCAATTTATTTCTTTTCTTACATCTTCACTTATTTCTTATGTGTTCCTTTCTGTACAGTGTTTGATTTCTTCCCCCAAGTGGAGTCCCCATAGTTCTCCCCCCACCACGGCACCCGGGATCCATCACCACTGTCCCTTGTGCTCTTCCCGCCCCTGTTTTCACCCTTCCCCTGCTGGATGTCTCAGATCTGTGGTCAGTTTGCAAGTTTTGTCTTTTTCCTGACCCTTTGTTTGGTTTCCCTATATTCCACCTGTAAGTGAAACCATCCAATATTTACCTTTTTCCTTCTGACTTATTTTACTGAGCATAATCCCTCCAGCTCCATCCAAGTTGCTGCAAATGACATGAGTCTATCTTTTTTGATTGCTCAGTATCCCGTTATGAACAAACACAACTTCTTACAGGTTTTGAAAGAAGGTAGCAAGGTGAATTTATGAGAACTGGGTTCTCTACAGGGCACAAGAACCTGTAGCTCCCCTTGCTGTGGGCCTCCCACTCACTCCTAGCAGCTCACCACCTCAAAATAGATCAGTATGTTATTTACAAGCCACTTAATAATCATAGTCATTCTATAATCACACAGACGATGCTCTTTCATCAAGTTTTGACCTCTCTCTGCTATCTTCATTCATGTCCAGAGAATCAAACAGAAAGCAAATAGAAAAATAAAATCCGTAAGTCACAAATGGGGAAAAAAAATCACTTAATTCTTCCAAAATGACTAGCAGAAGGCTCCGTGGCAATCCTGTCTATGCTGTTTATACAACACGCTGTGTTGTTCTGACTCAGGACTGAAAATAAAGTACCTCAGAGGAGCTGAACATGGATTGTTCTGTCCTTGAGTGCCCTGTGAATGGCAAGGACATGAGGTTATCTTCTGAGGATGTCTCTTCAGAGAAGGTGCCATGCAAATACCAGTACTGTTATTCTTTTAGCACAAATTTATAATTGACTTTCTGTTAAACATCGCAGCAAGTTAAATTAATTCTGTATGATTACAGTCATTAAACAAATGCCTGGTAATGACTGCTTTCTTATTTTAGCATTCCTCAAGCCACTGGGGTAATACCATATAAGGCTTTTGCTCCACTGTCAGATTCATGGGGATGTGGGACCTGCCTTTTCCAGAGAGCACGCACGCTGCTTCATAGCAGCTGGACCCGAGCTAAGGCGACTGTAGGATTAATTACCTTCGAGCTTTTCCTATCGCTCTTGCCATTCCATTAGGTACAATTTACTAGTTTATTATGGTCCAAAAGCAGCCTGAGGCCACTTCTGCCTGTTTAAAAAAAATTACAAAGAAGTGTGCTCTTAAAACCCCAATCTGGGCAGGACTTCTCCCACCATTACTCTTCTGCTGCTGAAATGAACCAAAACCATAGGGACCGTGATGCTTTTCACCTGCTTTCGCACTGGCACGGTCGCCGCAAGATTATCCTGCCATCTTAGCAAGCAGGACAGAAACAGTTAAGTCCTGCAGGCTGGGAGTTAAAGCTCTGCCTGAGCGCAAAGCCATGTAAGATGTCGCTGCCAGGTGTGGGCGGTCGCTGCCAGGTGAGCACGGAGAGAGGCTGCCTGCTTCAGCGCGCTTTACGTTCAAGGTCATCTGTCTGGTGCCACCTTAGAAACTGGTCTGATTGTGTAGAGGACACTGAATGATAACACCCTGCGAGTCAGCTGACTGCTGTGTCATAGCTGCTGCTTTCTGCATTCTCACAATTGCCAGAGCTCCGGCTGCTGCAATTTGCTGGTCGCAGAGAGGCAAAGCCCAGGCATCCAACTAGGCACAAAGCGACAGTTTTAAGGGTCCTTCTCCTGCTACTGCTTAACATTTCTTACCTGAGGAGCGTTTGCCTCTGTCTAGCCAGGAGCAGAGAAGCAGTCTGAATGTACACCATGGCTTCTACCTTGGCAACGTGAATTTTCTGCAGAGCAGGTACTGCTCGGAGCCTCGCAGCCAAGCTGCCTTTGGGGGAGCCGGGCTGCTCGCCCACCCCTGGCGGGGACGGCGCGTTGGCTGCTTGCGCCCCACGGCTATACCTGCAGGATAAAGGCTAGGACAAAGGAGACGGTGCTGGCATGGTTTGTCCGGCTCGGGCCTGTGCAGGCAACTCCAGCGAACTGATGCTGTGTGGCTCTCCCGGCTCCCAGTGAGGGCTGGTCGCAGCGGCCCGCGCACATCCCCACTCCTCAGTTAGAACCCGGTTAAAGGAGAAGCCAGACTCACTGACCTAAATCAATCCCAGTCCTCTCTGGATGCGGGGACAGCTGTCGACTAGCAGTGACATAACCAGCCATCAAGTGGAGAATTTCTGCGACTGCAGCCTGGGTGCTGGTGGAGCCTGGGACAGTGGCAGTCTAATTTTGGTCATCCGATGGCTGCTGCTTATTTCCCTAAATAAGCGCTCTCGCTAAGTGTACAGTTGTTTGGATTAGTCTGCCCTCCGTTCAGTCTTCATCTGCTCTGGTCGGAAATCAGAACGAGGGTGCCATGCAAGCCGGCTTCGGGACTGGCTCCTTCCCGCGTGATGCTTGCAACTGGGATGGGTCACACTGACAACAAAGAGAGAAGCAGAAAACATCACTTTATCTTCTCTTGTGATATTAGCGGGACATAACTTCTTCGCAGTCATACCCTTGTGTGCGTGTGCATGCGCGCGTGTGTGTGTGTGTGCGTGTGTGTGTGTGTGTGTGTGTGTTTTAATTAATCTCATCGAAAAGCCTTAACAGATATCATCCTGGATGTGGTTTTTAATGATTTGGGGGAAAAAAAAAAACCAGCCCGTGGAGACAGCGATTTGAGACAGCAGCACATTTAGGTTATTGCCAATTCGTAATACTTTGGTTTGTGAAGCCGAGCCCTAAGGGACAAGCTCGGTAACTGAGAACGAGATCGTAGATAAAGAAATAAAAATGACAAGCGTAATGGAGGCTCTGTGAAAGGACTGTCAGAGCGTCAGTTCATGGATGGCAATTTCGCCAGGCTGAGACTGAATAATTCATAGATTGAAATTACCCTGCCTTCACCTTTCCATTTAAACCGGCATGATCTGAATCTCTAATAAATTTTCAAGATAAAGTAAAATGCCAATTTGAATCTGAAGAGCTTTTAAAACCAGATGCCGCATCCCTGAATCTTTCGGTATCTTTCACAATTATCCGGTGAGAACTGCACTTCATCACGAAGCACCATTACCAGGGAAAATGACTGTGATTACAATAGCAACAATAGAATACCATCAAATGATCTCTAATTTACCTAATTTGCTAAGACTGACTGTGTGGTTTTAATGCCCATTGTATGTCACCGTGGCTGGCATCCGTGGATGTATCTCACACCGGAACAAAAGTGGGACTCCGAGAGCTTAGCAAGGAACATTCTCCTAGGTGACAATGTCGCTTTCCTTTGGTTTGCAGCTTGGGTTTTTTCCAATGCCTCTACCCCAAATGCCTGTTTGGGGAAATGGTGAGCCTGCTGTGCTTTTGGGGTTGATTCTTTGATACAGGAGAGCATTGATTAATTTGCACACCCTGCTCATTTTAATGTAGACTAGTCTGTGTTTACCAGGAGAAGGAAAGATTCTTTTCGGGGCAAGCAGTTTCAAACTGCTACCAAGATGAAGTATGTCTTTCTTTGTCTTTTGGCTGAAACCCCTGTTTGCTTTCAGGTTAGAGAGCCTTTCAGGGAGTTATAATCCTGGTGTGAATTGTTAAAAAAAAAAAAAAAACCTCTCAGGTTGGAAAAAATCTCAAGAGACATATCCAGGAATAACTCTGTGCAGCTTTGATTAAAAGCATGTATGTTGGCCCAAGTGATAAAATGAAGCTTGGGTGTGACTTTGGTGGGGTTTGCGTCTGCCCGCTCTTTGCTCTGATGCAAAGAGAACTTTTTCTCTGACAGGCGGCCCAGTTCATTCAGTCATGTGTCATCCTGAGCAAATGCCTGCCTCAGAGCCTCCCTGAAGAACAGAGTAATCACTTAATAGGCACAACGTGGATTCTGGAATTTTGTTCAAGACAGCGGATGAATTGCAGCTCTTCAAGTGATTTCTTTAAGTTTGATGGTCTCAGGTGAGGTTTCTGAGGAAGGGATCATAATCCTTGGGGACAAAGGTAGATTTGAAACATAGCTGTCTAACGTTGTGAATTTTTGGCTTGAAACCCTTAACTCTGATCTGTTCCTGCATCTGTTATCATATCCCTTTCCCGCATCTTACACCCCCACAAATACCTGTGTCAGAAGCAGGTAAGTGGTATTTCTAATCATTTGTATAATGGATGATGTTTTCTTCATTGTCTGGTTTCAGTTCTTCATTGTCTGGTTTATGCTTTCTATGTTACATGCTCTTTCCCCTTGTTATTCTCAGTCCCCTCGGGGTAAATAGGAAAAAAAAAAGGGAAAAAAGTTGCTCACTACAAATGAAAATGAGGGATTTTAAGATACCCTTTGTTCCCATTATCTACATACATTCAAGGTCTTAATGCCTTTCAAGGCAAAGGGGCAAAGACTTCTACTTAGTAATTCATTTATTTGAAAATAATCAGCCATCCATTAGATATTAGTTATGTCACCATATTGTTTTCTTTACATAGTTCATATTTCTAACACTGAACCTACTATTCTTATCTTTCAAGGAAGAGGCTTGGTTGTTAGTGACAAAAGACTTTTCATAAGCCCATATTTCCTATATGCCAGTGTTTTCTTTTTTATTAAAACATAGTCTTGATATTCTGAAGGGGTTTTTAATTTCTGTCATTTTCAAGCTCTCTAATAATCAAAGTTTGAACAGAGTCATCATTGATTGAGCACACTGATTCTACATCTGATGTTTAAGTAACACAGGTGTCCTCAAATTATCTAAGGATAATTGGAAATCAGACTTGGTTACTTTTTGGGGACTTGGAAATTCATTATATTCACATGATAAAAATAGAAAATTTGCAGCTTATATTTTATGATTCCCATATTTATACTTTTTATTCTGGGAAAATGAGAAGTTTGTTTTATTTTTTTTTGGGTGTGCAGATGCTACTAACACTACCATGTTATGTTGTGATGTTGCAATTCACTTGTTTTGCCACAGAAAAGACTGATCATACAGAGCTGCTGACTTAAAATATTAAGCTCCAATATTTCTCTGAAATTAAATTTTCTTTTCAAACTAAGTAAATGAATGTGAGTGAATATAGTATTTTAAACTTTGCTAGATGACTTTTAATCCACTATTGTAAACTTTTTTCACTACTTATGGGTATCTTACACTCTGAGATGAGCTTTACATAGCTGGAAAAAACAAAGATAACTTCATAATTGAAGGAATTTGAAAAATTAAAGAAATCAACTATGAAAGTATACTAGCAGAGGCTAATTTGAGTGACTCCCAGACAACCATGACTTAATAATATTTTGTAGTTTTGGTTTTTTTTGGTGGTCTTAGCAAGTTAGGTAAATGTTAACCCCTCTTCCTTACTCCTAAGTTGCCTAACTTCCAGTCACCTACAGAGCACCAGCTGCAGTTACAAGGGGTGATTTAAAATTTAAACACTCTGAACCGCACTCAGAGATTCCACAAAGATGTCTCATGCTGTAAGATAGAATGTGTATCTTGTATCACTTAATAATGGGAATCTTTTCTGGCCACTAGTGTATTTTAGATTTCATCTCTCTATAAAGATCCAGCTTGGAATAAAAGCAAAGAAACCAGAAAACTCTTCCAGGACAAGATCTATTAATCTCTACTGAAGATTTGTTAAATAATTAACAAAAGACTGGGTTGGCAGATGTGTCTCACATATAATCAAAAAGAATATTCACAGCTGTATGGAATTTCTCTAGTTAACATGTTATAAAGGTAGTGGCAGAGACTATTTTCCCCGTAAGTTTTTTTTTAAGATTTATATATTTATGCACACAAACTGGGGTACAGACCAGAGGCGTGGGGTGGGGAGAGGGTTCACCAGAGACAGAGTGGGGAGCAGAACAGGCAGATGGCAGAAACACACTGCTGAGGGGAGCAGCGGGCGAGGCAGGAGAGGTCTGCCGTGCCATGTGGGAATCTCCCCAGACGGGCCTCCCCAGACAGGCCTCGAACTTATGTCACTGCTGCCGACAGCTCCACAGCGCAGCGCCCAGCCGCTGCCCCACCGGGGAAGCCCTATTTCCCCCTAAGTTTTAATAGAGTAGTAATGACACATACCTTTACCTAGTACTAGTATTTGTGCCAAGCTTGTCTGCCAAAGAGAAAAGGGCAGGCGAGACAGAAATAGGTAAGGATAAAAGAAAGCACTCTCACTATTCAGTGTGTCTTTTTTAAAAATGCCATGATCAGGGCCTTCCTGGTGGCGCAACGGTTGAGCGCTGCGCCGTGGAGCTGTCGGTAGCGAGTTTGATACCCAGCCGGGGAGAGTCCCACATGGTGCGGCAGACCTCTCCTGCCTCGCCTGCTGCTCCCCTCAGCAGTGTATTTCTGATGTGCCTGTTCTGCTCCCCACTCTGTCTAAAAAAAAAAAAATGGCATGCTCAAAAAAAGTTGAAAATCTTATGTCTGTGTACTCTTTAAAGAGCCCCTTTGCTCTAATAAGACACTCTGTCCAACATTTTACTATGAAACTTTTTAAACATACAGAAAAGCTGAAAACTCATTAACACCAAATACCAACCACTTTTACTCTATAAATAACATTTTACTGTTTTTGCTTAATCATATATAGATCCAAGAATCCAGCCCAGTTTATCCGGCAGTCCAGCTTGATTATTTCAAAGTAACGTGCAGATAGATAGCAGTACCCTTGACTCCTAAGGATATGTCTGCTGAAGTATTCAACTACTATTCAGCATTTGTTTATATGTTTCCCTTTAAGTAAAATTTATATATGATGAAGCTATATTCTGGTGAAGAAGTCTGGGGGAAAAAAGTACTGCTGTTTCTTACATGGCATTAACCATGATGAGTGGCTGGAGGCAACCTTCATTATCCTGTTTAAGACTGGAAGGTCCAAACCCTGGGTTTATGGTAGAAGGAAACAAGCCCTCCCCAGCCTTGAACACTGTCACCCAGGTAAGCCTTTGCTCCAGAAATCAGGACCACTGGTAAATCAGCGCCAGTATTGGGGGTGAAGAAGATCTCAGGGTGCCTATAATTAATTCCAAATTCAGACCAGTCCCCCCTTCCTCTCCTGCAGGCTCATGAAATGTAACTCATTGGACTCTTGAATGGTCACCGGCTATTCTTCATCTTGGGTTCATGTCTGCCTCTTCCCTCTCTTCCCCTGACTTTCTCAGTGCGCTTTCCCTTTTCCACTTCTTTCTAACTCAGTATTTTTTTCTCAGAACAAGAGAACAAATCTCTTCATTTTTCAAGTCATTCTACTGCATGGGATTTCAGGGAAATGATTATGAGGAGTTACAAGAATCACAAGAAATCTTGAAGGGGTTAGTTCCTCTTTGTCTCAGTAAAGCAAATGAATTAGGGATTGTCCTCTCCAAACCTCTTCTGGAATTCCTCTCTGGGATCCAGTCTTGTGGATGAGATTCAGTCATTTTTCTCTGAAATGAGCCCCTAAGATTTGTACTGGTGTAGCTGTAAGAATAAGGGCGTTGGGTATGCTTTCCAAAAGTGCTGAGTTTCCTAGACAGCAACTTCCAGCTGTGGTCTCTAGCACTTCCATTCAGTACAGATGTTCCTTGACTTACAAAGGGTTACATACCACTAAACCCATTGTAAGTGAAAATATCATTAAGTTGAACATGAATACCACAGCTTAGTCTGCTCAGAACATTTACATCAGCCTACCGTTGGGCACAATCATTTAACACAGAACCCATTTGATTAAAAAATGTTAGTATCTCATGTGTTGTATTCAATATTGCACAGAAAATGGAACACAGTTTAGAGTTTCATTGTGTCCCCTTGCACCTGCATGGCTCCCTGGAGTTGTGACTTGCTGCCACTGTCCAGCCTCACAGGACTGCATCCTGCCACACTGCCCTCTCCCCACCAGGAAAAGAGCAAAATCCCAAATCCAGGTGTGTTTTTTACTGCATGCATATTGCTTTCACAGCGTTTGTAAAGTCAAGATATCGTAAGTCAAACCATCATAAGTTGGGAACTGCCTGTAGCCACTAAGACTTATCTCTTAAATTATGCCTTTGCTCCTGGTGCCTAGGGCGAGGAAATTCTCAAAGCATTCCTCTCCGTGATTTGGTCCCCTACACAGGGCAGTCACTGTCTAGGTGCCTTCTCCCTAAGGCTCTATTCATTCACAAGACTAAAGCTATTGTTAGAAATGAGACAAATTGGAGCCTCCCCAGTGGCTCAGGAGATTGAGTCTCTGCACTGGGAAGCTATCAGCAGCCACTCCAGCGCGAGTTCAATCCCCAGCCAGGGAGCTTCCCACATGGCACAGCAGACCTCTCCTGCCTCACCCACTGCTCCCCTCAGCAGTGTACTTCAGTCCATCTGCCTGTTCTGCTCCCCTCTCTGTCTCTGGTGAATCCTCTCAACCCTCCCCACACCTCTGGCCTGCAACCCAGCTTGTATGCATAAATAAATCTTTAAACAAAAAAAGAAATGAGACAAAGACTTCATTAAGCAGTAAAGGCTGGATCTATCCTTGGCTGAAATTCTACAAATTTCCCTATTTTTTATGAAGTACTGATTGGTTACCATAAATGGTTAAGAGTTCAGACTCTACCATAAGACACATGTGGATTGTGACCTGTGATGCCTCTTAACTAGAAACATGAGTTCCAGCCAAGATACTGAACCATTTTAAGGTTTACTTTTTCGAAGAATTTCTGTGAGTATTGTTACATTTGCATGTACTATTGATATATGGGTTATATATAAATGTATAATTACATGATATTTACTACTTATCTACTGTATTTTAGCACAGGGCCTGGCACCTACTTGGTCCTTACTAAATTAGTGTTATTACAGTCATCATCATAATCTTATCTATCATCTTGTCAACAGAAGGTGCCTCACTGGGGCCACCTATAAGCACGACAGACCACCCTCTCTTCCTATGTCTTATGTCTCTTCCTATGTCCATGTCTGTTATCTTGATGGAAAGTTCCCTTTTCTTAAGGTCTAAAAATGCCCCAGCTCTTAGCTCAGAGTAGAGCAGAAACAACCGGCAGAACTCAGCAAACCATTAGGCTCCTCCAAGTGAGCGCTCCAGGTTTTCCTCAGCCGTAACCTAAGAGAGGTCTTGCAGAATTCTGTGTTACAAAATCAAATGACTGAGTAATCTCAGGCCAAACTAAAACTTCATTTTCACAAATGGTGTAGGCAGAGGTTCTTTCTCTCCAGAAGCGTCAGGGTAGCACTGATGGAAGATGCATTTTCTGCCGCATCACCCCCTAACCCTTTCCATCCCACAGAATGCAGCTGATGAGGACTTATCAGCGAAATAGGACCTCAGGCCTGGCAGTAAGTGTGCCATCCTGGGCCCATGCTTTTGAGAGCTCCACTGCACGCCCTGCTCTGCTGCTCCCCTGGCATTCCTCCCAAGCCTCCCATGGGACAAGAAGTCCAGTGGGCCAAGGGGCATATCCACCAGCACCCATGCTTCACCTTGCTCTTGAGCATACCCCTGGAGTCCTGAATCCCCCAGAGACCTCCCTGCACCTACAGGGTGCTCAGCGTGTACTCAGCACATTTACATTAGTCAGTGCAATGCCACGCCACTGTGCCACCAGTGTGTGCCTTCCTGGGCCTGAGAGGTGGGCAGGGGTGGCGGCAGGAGTATGGTCTCAGGTAGGCTGGAGGATCCACATGCTGGGGAGAAGCCTCTCCTTAAACAAGAGTGAGCTGGGACTGGCTAGAGAAGGGGTCCCCCCCAGGGTGCTGAATACCCTGCTCCACAACCTGCATTTTGTAAGGGATTTTGGGGGAAACCCCAAATTCAGTTCTGGTCTTAGGAAGGTATACTTGTCAAGGTGAGAGAGTAGAACTTTTTTTTTTTTTTAAAGATTTATTTATTTATGCATAAAAGCTGGGGTACAGGCCAGAGGCGTGGGGCGGCGAGAGGCTTCACCAGAGACAGAGTGGGGAGCAGAACAGGCAGATGGACGGAAATACACTGCTGAGGGGAGCAGCAGGAGAAGCAGGAGAGGTCTGCCGTGCCATGTGGGAATCTCCCTGGCCGGGCATCGAACTCGTATTGCCGCTGCTGACAGCTCCACAGTGCAGCACTTAACCGCTGCGCCACCAGGGAGGCCCGAGAGTAGAACTTTTTTATTTAATAAATTGTTTAGATGTGTATCTGTTAAATATTTAGGGATATGGTATGGAAACCTCCTCCTATGTATTCTTGCCCAGGCCTTGCAAATGATGGGGGTGAGTGGCTGAACCCCATTAGCTTTGGAGATCTCAAATCTACAAGTCCATTCTCTAGTTGAGGCTTTTAAAATTTTTAGAAAGTTAATACTAAAAATACGAAATTTTCATTTTTTACTTACTTGTGTTCCAGCAAGTGAAAATAGTCCCCTCCCGAGGAGCCCAGAAGTCTATGTTGATGGTTCACGGGTGTCTCCCTGGTGGTAATTTTACGGGAACAACACCTGAGAGGAGAAATCAAACATTTTACAAAAATGAACAATGATATAAAAATAAATAAATCCCCTCCCTCTCTTCCTCATCCACCTACTCCCTGGCATATCAAAGAGAGAAACTGGTTTTTATACTTGACTTACCCAGAAAGCCAGCGGCCCCAGAGTCAGGCAGGTAGCCATTAGATGCCACACTGAAGGATATGGACTCAACCCTGCCGTTTCACTGAGTCTTTACACCCTGTCTCTTTCGCTTTAATAAGTCCAGTATTCATTGCAGAATAGGTGGGTTTCTTTTTTTTTTTTTTGGATTTATTTATTTATACATACAAGCTGGGGTACAGGCCAGAGGCGTGAGGCGGCGAGAGGGTTCACCAGAGACAGAGTAGGGAGCAGAACAGGCAGATCAGAAATACACTGCTGAGGGGAGCAGCGGGCGAGGCAGGAGAGGTCTGCCGCACCATGTGGGATTCTCCCCGGCTGAGCGTCGAACTCACGTCGCCGCTGCTGACAGCTCTACAGCGCAGCACCTAACCGCCGCGCCACCAGGGAGGCCCTGAATAGGTGGGTTTCTAACGAAAAGGTGAGTTTCAAACAAAGAAGTGAAGAAATTAATACCCCCAGAAGACGTGTCATTGTTTCTTATCTTAAATCCTGGAGTAAATGCGATCGCTTTCTCAATTGGATTTCCAAAAGAAAGCTCAGGAGACTGAAAGGGATTTTGGAAATACGGTGAGGGGTTGTACCTGGGATGGCGTGGGTATTTTACACGCAGGAAATGATCAGCGTGATGATGTAAAACACAGTGCTGGTATAACAGATTCTAAAGTCAGAAGGACTTGAATGTTGATTTTGTTACTAGCTGTGGGAACTTTGATGCGTTTTTAACTTATATATTTAACTTATATATTTAAGTAGGGAATATACTGCTCCCTTCATTGTGTAGAAATGAAGATTAATTGAGTTAATATTTGCAAAGCACTTAGGACAGTGACCGACATGTAATTCGTTCTGCAGAAGCATTTGCGAAATGTCAGAATAAAAGTGAAAGATGAAAAAGTTCAAATCCAGAGAGGTCATGACTCATTATCAATTACATGGTGAACTAATAAAAGATCCAACATCCAACACAGATAATAAAACATCAGGTCTATTTCTGAAAATAGCACATTGCCCAAGAGTTGATTTTGGCCAAAATAAAAGATATATTTGTGTCATTTATTGCGTCTCTAAGGGAGAACAGAAGAAACTTCAAAAAAGTACAACACAGTTATCCTGATAAATTTTGAAGTTTTTGTCCTACCTCTATCTAATATTTTGCTTTTTAAACCAGACCTTTTCAAGTTAACTTCTAATTATCATCTCCTTTTCAGGTTAACTTTTATTTCCCAACCAATAAGTCTGATTTAATACCCAACCAATAACCAATAGGTCACTGTACTGAAGTGAATTAAGCACCCCAGAAAATAGGCCAAAATGCCCCTCACATCCCTGCATTCATACACAAGCATCATTGTACTGTACCAGTGAGTATCATTACAAAATACGTGAAAGAAATTGTGAAAATGCACAGAAGCATAAAGAAAATAAACATCAACCATCATCCCACTTCTCTTGAGACAAGCACTGAATTGTCTACAATACAATTGTGTGTGTATGAATAAAGATTAGACTTAAATTGCATATCCTGCTTTGTATGCTTTGTAACCTACTTCTTTAACGAGCATATCAAAAGTACATTTCCAAATTACAAAAATGGTTTTAAAAAAGCACAGCTCTTAAATCACAGTGTATTATTCCACATACAATCCTTTTAGTGGGATATTTAAGTTTTCCCAGATTTTCATTGCATTAAAAATGCAACGTGGCAGAAAACATTGAGAATAAACGGGGCCTGTTTCTAGGCTGTAGGTTCATTATAGAAAAGCAGAGGCCTTGCCTTCTCTTCCTACGGACCACAAAGGGCTTGGAGTTGTGGCCGTGTGGACTTTCCTTAGCCCCAGCAGCAAGTCAACAGGCCCTTGTTTTCCTAAGTGTGTGCTCAGGGAAGTGAGTCAACTGAAAATCCAGTAACTAGAGCCTTAGTTAGAAAAGGGTTGGTGGCTTTGACCTTCTGGATTCAAAAGGAAAAGGGTCAGACCAGAAGAAGCCACGGGGAGGACAGCATGACACTGGCAGTGAGGGGTAGATTCCTCAAGAGGCTGGTGGTGCTAGAACTTGGGTGGGGGTTACGGGGATCCCTGGGGTCTGTTTTCATTCCTGCATTTGGCTTTGGGCCAGAGTTGTGATGTCATCTACAGAGGTGCTGGCCTTGACAATATGCATGCAGGACGAGAGAGAGCAATTCCTAGGAAAAATCTTTCCTAAATTCCTGTAATGCTCAAGCTCAAGCATTTATGGATTTTCATAAACCCAAGGGATGGAAGAGGGAAACGAAAACTTAGAAAAGTGGTTACATTTCCCACCAACCCTATCTCATAATACACCACCCTAAATTTATTTAGAAAGATATGGTACCTGCAATATTGTGATTCATAAGAAATACATATTTGGTTATTCAGATGACCAAAGTATATTGCTCATACATACTTGGTTTTCATCCAGAGTTTCTGGTTCACAGTTTCCAAAAGTTTTGGAGGTCCCTAAGTGCTGAGAGTGATGAAGTTGTCTCTTTGAGTGTGAATAAGTGACTCTTGGAAGTACCAAAGGGTGGAGGCTGGTTGCCTAGAGGTAGGAATTTCTAGTCCCATACTCAGACCTCCAGGGAAGAGAAGGGGATGAGGGACTGAGTTCGTCCCCAACAGCCAATGACCATATAAGGAAGCCTCCATAAAAACCCAAAAGGCGGGGCTCTGGAGAACTTCCGGGTTGGTGGAAAGGTGGAGATTTGGAAAGAATGATGAGCCCAGAGAGCACATGGAGATCCACACCCATTCTCTGTACCTTTCCCTGCGCACCTCTTCCATTTGGCTGTTCCTGAGTAAAATACTTTGCAATAAACTGGCGATCCAGTGAGTAAAGAGCTTTCCTGAGTTCTGTGAGCCCAAGTATATTAATTGAACCTGAGAAGGATGTCCTGGGAACCTCAGATAATGATCCTGTCGGTCAGATGCACAGGGTAACCACCTGGGCTGGCACCTGAGCTCTAGGCAGGGGACCGTGAAACCTCCACTGTAGCTGGTTGGCCAGAGGCCAGGTAACAGCCTGGGCTTGTGACTGGGTCTTTAGTCGAGGATGCTCTTGGGAGACCAGGCCGTGAGCCTGTGGAATCTGATACCATCTCTGTGTAGATAGTGTCAGAACTGAGCGGAGCTGGGTCCTGGCACCCTGCAGCTGTGCAAGCATCAACATTCAAGCATCGGGGGACTTCACATGCCTGTTACCAAAACAGCACTGTTCTTCCATGGGTAACTGAGCGTGCCTATTTATTGCTTAGAATAAATTCCCAGAAATGAAGCTACTAGTGTAAACTCACTTGAAAGAAAAAGTCGAAACAGTTTCAAGTGTTTTGTGTATATTGTCTTTTTTACATAAGTTTCTGTATTATTCAAGTCCACTGATCCTTCTATTTATCTCTTACTAATGGTTGCTTGGGAAAAGAGGCAAAGCAAAATTAGCTAAGCTAATTGATCATTAAGTATAATCGACCATTAAGTATAAATTTCCATTTATAATCTACCCTATCCCAGAAGACTTCAATTACTGGATTGCTTTATTGATAAGCCCAAGAGATAGTTAATCATTAAGTATTTAAGCAAACAACATAAATTTCCACATGAAAAAGTGACATATACTTTATCAGTTATGCAGATTGACAAGAAATTATCAGAAGACTAAAAACAGATAGGCATTAGGGTAAATACATCTACACCAGTCCTTCCCAACCTGCTTAGAATCTCTTAGTGGTTTCTTGGAAGTCTTAGGGTAAAAGCCAATTCCTTGGCAGACTTTCTAGTTGGATGACCTTAGAAAAGTTCCTTAATTTCCCTGGGCTTCAGTTTCCTCTTCTGTAAGTAATGGGTAATAACGGGACAACTTCACGGGGCTGTGGAGGGCTGGAAGAGTTAAAGTCTGTGACATACTAGAAAAGTACCTGGTGCCGTGTGAGCATGGTGCAGTCTGGGCCCCGGAGCAGGCCACCCCCTGAAGCACGACAGGCTTATGCATTACATTCCGAGGCCCCAGTGTCCTCTCTCCTGGCCCCTGTCTCAGAGGCCAGCTCCGCTGAAATACTTGCTGACCTCTAACCTGCCACACTCACTGTCCCCTCCTTGCAGGTACTGCCTTCCTTCTGGAGTAACTGTTACCTCCCGTCACCCTTTCAGTTTAGCTCCTGTGCTGGCCCTCTCCCTACAAAACCCTTCAGTCCAGCTCGGTACCCCTCTGTGTTCACTTGGAAGATAGAACAGTTATTTTCATTATCCATTTATGCTGCTACACCTCATCTACATAGAAATAAAATGCTGTGGTCAAGGAATATGCCAGATTTCTGGTTGTATCTCCAGGGCTCGGCCCATGTACCCCATCATAAATACCCCATTTGCTGAATGGCTGCATTATTATCAGATCATTGGAGGAAGGAGGGGACCATTTAAAATTTGCAGAGTGTTTTCAAACATAGCCACAAACATCTCATTTGATTCAAATGGAACAACAAGTAGGGATAATCCCCACTTGGCAGATGTGGAAGGTGAAGCTAGGAAGGTAATGCTCATGGCCCAAGATGCTTGCGAACACAGGGTCCCAGGCCCATTCTTCTCCCTCCTTTCCTAGCAGTGTTTTCTTTGAATTACAGGGCTCTCTCTGTCTACAGCCGTCTCTGGAAGACAATGTGTGCTCTTGAATAAGGGTTGTTCTCTCCACCTAACGGTTATAAGAAGGTTAGAACTGGCAGCATAAAACCTGGAGACAAATGAGCTGTACGGGCTGGTTGGAAATTTAGAATAAAGGACACGCGGGTCTTGGAGAGGGGCTTGGCGAGGGTGATAAGAATGGACCTTGTGCAGAAGAGCCCTGCCTGGGGTTGGAGATCAGAGAGTTCTTAGCATCCGTTTTTAGAGAGGGCTTGGGCCCAACGCAAATCATCTGGTTCTCTCTCCTTCCCCTGCCTCTGTAGGCCTCAAGACATCCAGACCTCCCTCTGAGAGTCTTGCCCACATCCACATGGCCCGACTGAGTCTGCCAGGCAAATGGAACTGGCTGTCTGCCCTCCACTTTGCCCCACTACACCAGGAGCCTTCCTTTCAGGAGAGGTGATGGCTAACCCGCTAGGTGGCTTTGGCTGCTGAAGCGTCACACTTGGCTTTGGGAAGACAGACCAGGCAAGGAGCCGCTCTGAACCGAGAAGAATGAAGCCTCTTCAGAATTTCATGCCCCAGATACCAGTAAGAAAGGGCTGTGACAGAAAACACTTAATTTCATTATCCCTTTTGGAGTCTTATAATTAAATGATGTTTGGTAAAGAAGCGCCCCACTGTTCCTTTATGCTGGCCTTAGTTTTGGGCCCCGCTGCTCTGTGTGTGAGGATGATCGTGGCTCTTTACACCTTCCTGGCCAGAAACAGATGCCCTCATGTTATCTCATGTTTCTCACCACCCTGAACATGGAACACACAGAATTTACACAGCTTCAGGTAACCCAGATGGTGGGCAAGCAGGAAACGCTGCTCCTGACTGCAGAGATGGGGTTCTTTCCTCACCTCACTTGAGCCTAGGTCTACCAGATCCTTCCAGCTCCCAGTCCAAGGCTCGCCTGCCAAGACAGTGAATGGGGCATGAATCAGCACCCCCCACCACTTAAAGGCTTCAAAATGCAATTAGAAAGAGGAGCAGTCTGGGAAGGGAAGACCGAGTGAACTTTTCTAGCACCTTCAACAAAGCCAGAATCCTTCTCACATTCTGAACATTAACTATGTTGGCAGAGTCACTGTAAATATTTATGAATTCTTAAGAAAAGATTTTGGCATTTACAATGACGGGCCTTTACGATTTAACCAGTTACTAGAAGCAGAGAGAAAGACACTGGATTAAGAAGCATGGACTAAGGAGCGAAAGGGACCAGGCTAGTCACCCATCTTTGCCATGCCTAGCTGTGGGGCCTTGAGAAGCTCGTTACTCTCCTTGTTACAACAATTAGAACATCGACACAAAAGTAGCTGCTTAATAAAAATCTGAAGGTTGAAATGAATTTGAGATAATTTATAGGGCATATTCCAAAGAGCCTAGTGCATGGTGAAAACAAGAGCATTTGGCTATCAAGACTCTGAAGCACCAGAAGTTATTAAGTTTCCCTAAACACATCCAGTAATGTAAATACAAATAAATGTGTATGAAAGAGAAGATCTGTTTGGTTATTGTGAAACCCACCCCATTCTTGTTCTGGTTGCTTAAAAGACTGGAGGGGAAGAAAGTGTCTTAGATCATCTTTAAACATGGTTAAGAAAGGGAATTTACCCGTCTTCCTCATGCTTTCTGGCTGACAAGTATAGGCTGGCCAGAGTCCGGGTTAGGTTTGTGAAGTTCAGGCCACTGGTGCACCAAAATTGCATCATATTTGCAAATCTTGTGTAAGTTCACAATGGGACATTGTCTGCCCCGCTCCGGGGCACGGAGGATTGTCTGGAAAAGGTTAGTTCCTGCCATTACGGAACCCAGTGCAGCGAGACTACAGAGCAAGATGAAGCAGAAAGCAACCCTGGGCTGGCAACACGGTTGCCAAGTGATTTACACATGTGCTTACTTAAAAAAATAAGCATGACACATAATCTGGTATAATATTATGTCTAGAGGAGTTCTGTGACTCTACTGTAAAATGCCCACATGATATTTAAGTAATTGCTCCACATATACCTAATAGAGTCTTGGATCCATTTTTAGCTGTATCCAAATGCATTTTGGGAAACTAAACAAATCTTGATTTCTTGATCTTTTACTTATACCTCATTTATCCAGCTCTGTTTAGTTTTGTTCCTTGATATGCCTGAAACCCATTTTGAGTAAGAGAAACATCATTACCCTTAGATCCTCTGAAAGCAAAATGCCTTTGAATGTTTTCCAGTGAAGTAGATGGAGGGAGAAGAGGGCCAGCCAATGGGGGGTGGGGGGGGATTGTCATCTTGTAATTTTTTTTGCATTTCACAGTACTTTGAGAGATAAAGAATGTATAGCTTTGATACAGTGAGTCAAATAACCATAGACCTTATGAAATGATCTAGTCCAAAGCCCCGGCTTCAGGAAACAATGTTTAAATCTTTGAAGATGCGTAATAATGAGTATTTCTCAACCTGAAGATCTGTAAGGATAAAGGCATCACTGTCTTCCTCAATAACCTGACCTAAGGGTCAGACATTTTTTCCTATGTCCAACTGAAACTTTGTTTTCTAAGTGATAAATGGAAAATAATTGAGCAGTCTTCTTGCAGCACACAAATGGAATGATAGACCCAGTTTCTAACCACATTTCCCCCTGTCCTGTCTTCCCATTAGAAGCTGGAAAAGTTAACTACTCAGTTGTCCGGCTTTCTTTGTAACTAGGAGTGGTGACATGAAAACTCAGGCTAATGTTCTGCTGGGAGAGGGGTTGCTGGGAGAGGGTTCTGCTTATAAACTTATATTTTCCTGATAAAACATGACAAATATGTCAGGTGACACCACTTGTCCCGACTTCCCATCTTAAATGCAGATGTGATGGCTGGAGCTACAGTCTCCATCTTGAAACCATGAGGGAAATACCAAGAGATCCAGAGACACTACTCCTACATTTTCAAACTATTGAACCATTGCCAGCAACCACTAACCTCCAAACTTTTTTTTTTGATATTTTATTTTTGTTATTCATATCTTTTACATGATTTTGTGTTCCCCATAAGTTACCCACCACCTGTTCACCTGTGGAGCCATCACCACAGTCTTCTGTGCTCCCCTCCTCCCCTATCTTGAGCCCTACCCCTCCCCTCCTACCCTGCTGAATGTCACTTTCTGATTTGGTTCCCCTATATTCCTGTTATAAGTGAAACCATTCGATAATTTTCTCTTTCTTTCTGGCTTATTTCACTGATCATGATCCCCTCTAGGTCCATCCATGTTGCTGCGAATTGCATGTGTTTGTCTTTTTTGAAAAAATAACCTCCAAACTTGTAATAAGAAAAATCCACTCTATTCCTTTAAGTCATTATTGTTGCATTTTCTATTATGTGCAGTTACCTCAATCCTCCCTGTAAAGCATCACCTAAAAGATTTTATGTGGCCAAAGAAACCTAAGACCATTTAACTTCTTCAGGCGGACTCTGTTCTCCCAATGCACTTTTTAAAGTTGCTCCCTTCCCCAATCAAATCAGACTCCTAAAAGCATGGTTTGCACTGTTGTTTTTCTCTATTTATCCTGGGTTTGCCTCTCTGATCCTAACCCTACATCAGGTCCATCTTTGAAGTCACCTATTTGTCCACAGTCTCTCCTGTAGATGAGTCCTACATAGCCCCCAGCAAGAGGCATATGTGTGGGCACTGTGAGGCTCAGACTTTCCTGCACTGACTCCATCGTAGTGGTCTTTTCCATTGTCTCTCTAAATGCATTTATACTTGGTAAACCACGTGTCCTGGTATGTGTGCATTTTGTTGGGGGGTGGGGATAATGGTAATACTAATTCAGTTTCTCTTAGTGCAACATTAGTTTGAAGAATAAGGTCATTGTCCCTTCCTATTTTAGCTTCTTCACAAAACAAATCAAGTTATAGTGTGGCTCATCTGCTCTTTCAGGTCCCTCTACTGGAAGTCCAAAGGAGAGGCAGGAAACATACTTTGAACAGGATGGAGAAACTATGTTAATAGCCATGGTTACTTTAAAATGCGATGTAGCGTAGTTCCAGGGAACCATAGAGCTTCCACTACAAAAAAAAAAAAAAAAAAAAAAAGTTTTTATAAAGTATGGTCTGATTCTAGAAACTTCTCTAAAATCACAGTTCCATTAATGTAAAAGTTTTTTTTAGTCAGAATAAGAAAACCTCCCTAGAAATTAAATACTCAATAAAATAAGAGGGTTATGTTAAATTAGCTTTAAATGCCTTTTACAAAGTATGATTATAATGAGCATTTCCAACTCTTGCTCAATAAAAACATGGCTCTCCAGATGATCAAGGGACATCCTAGGGAAGTAAACGAAAGCATTTCCTTCTCTTCCTAAACAATTCAGAGGAAAGTGGCAGTACAGAGACATGATGGCCCAGAATGGGGAATCAGACGCCAGAGTGTATCCCTGTGGAGGGGTATAGCTAGGCTGGAAGGTCAGAGCTCAGATGAGGGAGACTGATCAAATAAATATCTATTGAGAATAATGGAAATCATGTATTAGTCCATGTGGGCTGGCCTAACAGAACATCATAGGCTGTGTCACCTAAACAACAGAACTAGGTCTTTTCCACTGTTCTAGAAGTTAGAGGTCTGAGATCAGGCTGCCAGCTTGGTGGCGTGATTTTGAGGGGTGTCTTCCTGGCTTCTCACTGTTTCCTCACGTGGCAGAGCGCTCTGGTGTGTCTTCCTTTTTCTAGAAAGGCACTAAATCCATCACGAGACACCACCTTTGTGACATCGCAGAGACCATATCACTTCCCAAAGTTTCCATCTCAATACCTGCACAGTGGGGATTCGGGCTTTTACATGTGCCTTTAGAAAGGGCACAATTCGACTAGCCCATCATACTGTGTTTCTCACTAGCAGACAAGGGAGGCGATATGACAAATACAGAACAGGAGGAAACTAGAACGAGCCTGTGGGGTTGGAGTGGGAATACAGGCACAGCTCGGGGATATTTGGGGTTTGATTCCGGACCGCTGCAATAAAGTGAACATCATAATAAAGTGAGTCATATGAATGTGTTGGTTTCCCAGTGCACATAAAAATCATGTTTGCACTATTCTATAGCCGCTTAAGTGCACAATAGCACATGTCTAAAAAAAATGTACACGCCTTAATTAAAAATGCTTTATTGCTAAAAATCATGTGAGCCTTCTGTGAGTAGTTAACTTTTTGGGGTACAGGGTCTTACTGGGTGGCTACTCACGGAGCGGGCAGGGTGTGGTTGCTGCAGGTTGGGTGGCCCTGGAGATTTCTTACAATAAGATAACAGGAAGGTCTGAAACATTGATTGACTCTTCCTTTCATGAAAGCTTTTTTTTTTTTAAAGATTTATTTTTTATTTATACATACAAGCTGGGGTACAGGCCAGAGGCGTGGGGCGGCAACAGGGTCCACCAGAGACAGAGCAGGGAGCAGAACAGGCAGATCGACAGAAATATACTGCTGAGGGGAGCAGCGGGCGAGGCAGGAGAGGTCTGCTGTGCCATGTGGGATTCTCCCCGGCTGGGCGTCGAACTCGTGTCGCCGCTGCCAACAGCTCCACAGCACAGCACTTAACCGCTGCCCCACCGGGGAGGCCCCCTTTCATGAAAGCTTTATCCGTAGCATGCAGTGCTGTTTATGAGCATTTCACCCATAGCATAACTTCTTTCAAAACTGGAGCCAACCCTCGCCAACCCTGTCACACTTTATTACCTTAGGGTATGTGATAGTCTATTCTTTGTGTTCATTTCAACGGTGCTCACAGCATCGGCACCAGGAGTATATTCCATCTCAAGAAACTTTGCTTTTTTTTTTTTTTTTTTTTGCTCATCCATAAGCAGCAACTCCGGATCCATTAAAGCTTTTTCACATGAGGTTGGAGCCATTCAGCTCCACTGTCAGGCTCCATTTCTAATTCTAGTTTTCTTGCTGTTTCCCTCACATCTGCAGTGTCTTCCTCCAGTGCAGTCTTGAAAGCTTCAAAGTCATCCATGAGGGTTGGAACCAACTTCTTCCAAATTCCTGCTAATGCTGATGTTTTACTCTCCCTCCATGAACTACAAATGTAAATAGCATCCAGAATGCTGAATCTTCTCCAGAATGTTTTCAATTGACTTGAGTGGAATTACTACCTCTGGCAGCTATAATCTAACAAAATGTATTTCTTAAATATTGAGACTAGAAAATAGAAATGACGCCTTGATTCATGGGCTGCAGAATGGATGTTGTGTTAGCAGCGAAAGTAGCATTCATCTCGTTGTCCATCTACATCAGAGCTCTTGGGTGACCAGATGCATTGTCAATGAGTGGTAATGTTTTGAAAGGAATCTTTTTTTTTTAAAGCAGTAAGTCTCAACTCTGGGCTTAAAGTAGTCACGGTGTAAATCGATATGCTGTCATCTAGGCTTTGTTAAATTCCTAGAGCACAGGCAGAGTGGATTGAGCAGATTTCTTAATACCCTAGGGTTTTGGGAAAGGTAAATGACCACAGACTTCAACTTAAAGTCACCAGCTGCATTATCCCCTAAGAAGAGAATCCGTCCGTCCTTTGAAGCTTTGAAACCAGGCTTTGACTTCTCCTCTCTAGCTATGCAAATCCTAGATGGCACCTTCTTCAACTTGAAGCCGTTTTATCTACATTGAAAACCTGTTGTTTAAGTAGCCACTTTGGTCACTTATTTTAGCTAGAACTTCTAGATAAGTGTATCAGCTTTTATATTAGCACTTGCTGCTCCATCTTGCATTTTGATGTGATGGAGACATCTTTTTTCTTAAAACCTCATGAACCAACCTCTACTGTCATTCATTTTTTCTTCTGGAACTTCTTCACCTCTCAGCTTAAGGTAATGGTGTGGCTGGACTGATCTATATAAATCTTCTGTGTCACCAATAGGACGGTTTCACATTTTTTATCACTCGTGTGTTCACTGGAGTAGCGCTTTTAATTCCCTGTGCATTCACAACTTGGCTGGCTGGTCCAAAAACCTAGCTTTCGACTGTCTCAGTTTTCAGCAACCTTCTCACCAAGCTTCATCACTTTTAGCTTTTGAATTAAAGTGAAAAGTACATGGCTCTTCCTTTTTCTTGAACACACCTTTAGCTTTTGAATTAAAGTAAAAAGCACATGGCTCTTCCTTTTTCTTGAACACTTAGAGACCACTGCAGGATTACTAACTGGCCTGATTTCAATATTTTGTCTCACAGAAGAGAGAGACCCCAGGAGAGGGAGAGACAGCAGAAGGGCCACCTAACGGAACAGTCAAAACACCTACATTTATGGGTTAAAGTTGCTATTTTATGTGGACGTGGCTTGTGGCACTCCTAAACAATCACAACAATAACAGCAAAGATCACCGATGGCCACAGATCACCACAATGGATACAATAATGAGAACGTTTGAAATAAAGTTAAAATTACCAAGATGTGACACAGAGGCAGGAAGTGAGCATGGGCTGTTGGGAAAATGGCGCTGATAGACTGGCTTGAAGCTGAGTTGCCACAGACCTCCAATTTGTGAAAAAGTACAGTTTCTGTGAGCCACAATAAAGTGAAGCACAGTAAAATAATTTTTCTGTGGAGAAACTAGTGTGAACTAATGGCTTTCTGAAGATAGAAGCAAATACAGATACACATGTACGTGCAACGTGTGTGTCTACACCTGTATTCCCTGCTCTGTCCAGTGAGGGAGGGCCCCTGGGAGTAACCCTACCAGTAGAGTGAGCTGTGGGGTCCAGAGAGCCTTTTCTCCACTTTGGGAACCAAGGTGTCTTGGAAAAAGGGCTAATTCCTGAGTCGGGGCAGGCAACGTAACATGAGCCTGAAACATATTTTTGTCCCAGAAACTAAAACTCAAAGACTGATGGTGTCTGTCAAAAAAGCCCAGAAGTGAGCTTGAATGGCTTCCTATTAGCCAAAGGGGAAATACTTTGAGTATTAAGATAATTATATAAATAGATTTAACTGACCAAATAAAACAGGAAACTCTGAATTGTTACATATTACTAAATTAGCAAAATAAAAATCTGATGAGGTATGGATAACTTTTGCATAGTTTCAAAATACCACCCCAAAAAATTTCTTTAGAGATAGAAAAAAGAGTAACTGCAGTGGAGAGGCCTGGCCAATATTGTTTTAAGCAATCAAACTGAAGAGTACCTGAAAGGAGACAAAGTGAAATCATGTAAGAGGATGCAGAGAACGAAGACCACCTCTGTTTCATTCCCGCCAGAGAGGCAGTCTGAATCTAATCATGATAGCTTATGAATCCACATGGAGGGATATTCTACAAAGTAACTGTCCTATAGACTTCAAAGATATGAGAGGTTCATCAAGATCAAGGCAAGACTGAGAAACTGTTTCCAACAGAAAAAAGTGGTGATATATGGTAATTAAACTGTGTGAATCTGGACCGGCCCCCTTTGCTATAAAGCTGAGATACCACTGGGACAATAGGACTTTCTTTGAATAGACTGTAACTTTGAAGGCCTCAATGTATCAGCATTAATTTCACAATGTTGCACCGCTCTGGTGGTCTAGGGGTTAAGTCTCAGTGCTATCACTTCTAGGGGTGAGGGCCTGAGTTAGATCCTGCCCAGGGAGCTAACCCATGTACGTGGAGAAGCAGACCTCTCTTGCCTCGCCCGCTGCTCCCCTCAGCACTGTGCTTCAGTAGATCTGCCTGTTCCGCTCCCCACTTTGTCTCTGGTGATCCTCTCACTGCTCCCCCCCCCACTTCTGGCCTATATCCCAGTTCTTCTACACACACACAAATAATAATTTTGTAATGTTGATGGTTGTACGATTGTTACGTTGGTCAAAAGAGTAGGAACAAATCTATACTTGAAGTATTTGACGGCAATGAGGCAGCAGGGCAGCATTTACCCCCCAATGGTTTAAAAAGGAAAATTCTTCGTGCTAGAGTTACAAATTTTGTGATTATTTTGAAATTTTAAAAATTTTCAATGAAGCATTTTTATAAGGACTCTACAATCACACCTAATAAATCCTAAAAGCAAAATTAGTTAAGTTTCCATTATTAAAAAGTTGAAAGTCCAGACTCATAGCATGTCCGACACCAAGAGTGAGTCTTAAGGAAAACTGTGCACCTTGGGTGATTATGATGGGTCAGTGTAGACTGAGCAATTTTTAACAAAGGTACCACTCTGGTGAAGAGATGCTGACAACGGAGGGGGAGGAGGGGTGGAGGAGGAGCCCATAACTTACTCATCACAGAGTTTGCACAGTTAAAAGCTTAGCATGATTACAGGATACAAGTATAAACTTAGCTTCCTTGACATGCGCACACCGGATGCCTGTTTAATGCAAGGCGAAGTCCTATAAGAATTTTTTGAAACTGGTCTGATGTGGACTCTGGAAGAGACTCACAAGCTGGTTACATATGCATACCCCTGACCATAATCCCACTCTGTATGATTCTAGTGACAAAGCACTTATTGAAACCTCTCCCTAAAACTATACATTTGCGTAGTGTGTGTAGGTGCAGTGTTGACGATATACACAAAAGAAAGCAGCCCTGTTTAAAGCAGATTGTAGCTTCCCAGAGAGACACACACTCTCATGGCGGACATGTTTGTGTCTGCTGTAGCTTGCATCTATAGAATAGCTACCACATCGGTGTATGTTTTTGATAAAATCCCTGGGGTCTTTTATCTTTTACCTCCACCATGGAATGATATATGCATTGAAATTAGACTTGTGAGGAACTGCTTATTTTTGAAGGCAGTTCGAACAGTCCTGTTGCCTGCTGGGTGTTGTTGAGCTAGGTGATTACACTTCAAAGAGGAGCATGAGCTTCCTCAAAGAGCCTCTTGCTACTTCAACAAAACGTGTTGCGGTGCGTGTCCACTGCTCATTCAGCTAAGCTTTTTTTTCTCTATTGGTACAGCAAAGTCCTAGTGCAGGCCCATCCCCTTCAAAATTCCCCCAAAGCCTTCAATTTAAATTTCATCCTTGAGAAAAGTAATATATCAGGAATGCTAAAAGAATTCTTGTTGATACTAACCGGGTGTGCATAAAACAGGAAAACCTAGGGTTTTCAACTTGAACTCCAGGGAGGAATCATTTTCCATTGTTGAACTGAGCCTTCAAATAAACCTGTGCAACTTAGCTATGGCTGCACAAGCTGATCTTAGGACTGGCGAACACCAGTCTTTCTTGCAGTTTGGTAAGACCACATTATTATGTCTTTGTTTATTATATAACCACTGTCAGTGGGCATTGGTTCTCTAACTTATTTGTTGAATGGCTTACTGCCTGCCAGCCACCCAATTTGGCACTGGGCTTCAGCCTGTGTATAACTCAAGAATGAAATACATTGCCATTTGCAAAACATGGGCAATTTATCCATAGTCAGGCGTACTAACACAATAAATTAGTACATAAAATCATGGAAAGTTTACTGGAGATGAATGAAGTCAAGAGGACTGATAAAATGTGTTTTGTTCTAGATAAATAGAGTGGACAACTTTTTTAGAACATTTGAAATTTATTTATGTTTAATGAAAAAATCATGCTTGTTTTTAATATATAATGATGACCTTATTAGTCAATTGTTTGCCTTTTTTTTCTAGAAGTCAGGATAGATTTTTTAATTCTATGCACATTGCCCTATCAAGTTTCTTTCACACAGACATCCATTAGACACTCGATTCAGAATTCAGGTGAGACTGAGGTTAGAGATCACAGAAATAAAAGGGAAGCTAATTACTTGGTCCATGTGAGCTTAGACTATGTAAATATGTACAAAATAATATCCTCAGGCTGGAACAACCTAAAGAAGCATCCTGGGTATGGTTATTACACATGCTACTTATATGAGATCTTGGGTAACTTACTTGAACTCTGATTCTTGACCCTCTCATCTGTGGGATGTGGGTAGTATTATCTGCCACATAGTGCTGTTGTGAGAATTAAATGAAAGAATTTATGTGGTATGCTGCTGGCCTGAATGCAAAGGGCCTTAGCATGCATAGAAACACCTTGAAATGGCTTTTGTGTGTCATTCCTAGCTAGTGTGTGTGTGTGTGTGTTTATGTGTGTTCTATTCTCTGATCTCTTACATGTTAACAGTTAATAATGATTAATAAGTTACTGCATTAGGATAGGTGAGGTTATACTGCAATAACAAGAAAGCCCTAAATCTCAGTGGCTTTCAAAGAAAAACTCAAAAGGTATTTTTCCCCCCACTGCAGTTCTGCATGACTCTTGGGGAAGCTGTCCTCCTAAGTATGACTCAATAAAGCACCTCTTTGTGGAAATAGAGCTGTGTGATGCTGTACCAGAAAAGAGTTGAGTAGTGGAGCACTCGTGACTTAATGCTTTGACTTAGATATGAAATGCCATTTATACTCACATGTTATTGGTAAAAGCAAGCCATAGGACCATGCTTAAATGCAGGAGCTAGAGAAATACGATCCTCTGTGCACTCCAAAAGAGAACCAGAAAGATTGGTGTGGAGGCCTGCCAGTCTACCACTGAATGATCTCTAAACATTGGAGACCAGTGTTGGGTAAAGTGGCATTTAAAGTTATTAGAAAAGTTCTAGAATCTGCAATTTGCAAACTGCAGACAAACTTCAGTGGTCACTCCACTGATTTCTAAAAATTAGACTGTGTTTTCAAATGACAAGGCTGTTTCTTTACTTACATATTGCAATTAGCATGCTTTCTATTGCCTATTTTTCCCACTTTTCTGCACTTCTGTGACTCAGAGAAGTGACAGTGAATAGTACCAAGCACATAGTAAGTGCTTACAACTCACTTGTTGATTGATTCCCACCATCGAAAAGAAACCACACTTGTGAAGGCAATGAATTGATATATTATGCTTCTTGTCCAAAGTCACAAGGCAGAGAGGGAGCCAGAAAGACTTTCATGCTTATTGCCATTAGCCACAAGAGTACATTTATTACTTCCTTGAGAAAAGTTGGCCTCAGCAGTGTTATTCATGTTTGTTGGCAGTTTCCAAAGGTGATTACTGCTTTTAGCCTTGGACTATAGTCGAGGAGTCGTGGAGCAAAACAGTGTCAGACACAATTAAAGAAAAGATCTGGAGCCCTGGTGGCTTCCCAGTGTCTGTCCACAGAGAAAGCACACAACTGCCTCTCTGCCTTCAAAGCTCAGCTCAAGTCACCTCCTCTGAAAAGTCATTCTCATCCCCACTCAGAATTAGTTTCTCTATCACTTTTTAAATTTCCAGGGCTGGATAGTGACATTAATGTTAATAGCATTTCCACATCTTTTCCTAGATTTTTGACCCCCTGAAGACACAGATCTGGAATTTTCAGATTGACTGCTCCAGCACCTAGCTGAGAGACTTCTTAGACAAAAGGACAAAATAACCCTGCTGAATGGAATAAAGGGTCTGCTTTCACTTAAAAAAAAAAAAAAAAAAACAACCGAAGTACTTGCTTCACCCCTTGCTGTGTTTTAAAATTACAAACCCCCATCTATATGCAAAGAAGGAGGGTGAGGACAGTCGGTTTGGATTCTCAGTCCAATCCACACACCCTGCTGAAGAGAGAATTTGATTCCGTTTAAAAGCCGAGGTCTCGGGTCCAATTTAATTTGATCCCCAAATGACCACGTTGATTAATTGTCAGCTCCGGCCGTTCTTTGCCATAAACCTTAATCCCTCATAATTTGCCATGAAATTAGTGGGAGTCGGCTGTTTCAGGCATGAGTAACATAGGTCCTGTTTAAACCTCCCCAGGCCGTATTTAGGGAAGGTGGGGATGGGGCTCGCAGGCCTGAAAGAGGAGCAGGTGGAATGAGGATTAGGTCACAGGTGGAAAGGGCTGCAGTGGGCAGGCAGCTGGTGAAATCCCAGGTGTGTGTGAGTTGGCAGGGGCACAAAGGGGAGAGCTGCAAACAGCTCAAAGTCCCTGGGCTGTGCAGCTGCTTGTTTGGCACTTGCTTTGGGGCCCCCTGTAGCGGGGATGGGTACAGCCCTTCCCTTGCAGCCCAGAACCATGAAAGGTCTCAGGGAGCGGCAGGCCTCGGCCCGCCTCTTCAGGCAGAGGCTGGAGGAAGCTGCCTCGACCCAGACCTGCCTGGGAAACTCGCTCTCCGAGTCGCCGCCGCCTGTGTGTGCCTGGGCAGGTCTGACTTTCTCGTTTCCTGAAGGTGGCCCTTGGAGGACTAAGATAAAGATGTTTATCTTCCCTACGATTCGGGGCCTATTCCCAACTACACCTAGAAAGTAAGTGAAAAATTCCCTGAGCTAGAGAGTAAGTCAACAGGCGCAGATACTCAGGGGAAGAAAACCAGCTCAAGGCCGAGAGGCAAAAATAAATGATGATGCCTTCTCCCGGGCTGCAGGGAGCGCATGTAAACACACTGATCACAACAGCCCATCTTAATCTCTTTCTGTCCCTCTGCTAATCACTTCTGTGGCTTTTGCAGCAGAGAAGGCATTCTCAGTGCTCAGCTAGTGTTTCAGGTTTAGTTACAGTGAGTTATGGAAGTTCTTCCCATCTCCAAGGACACAGCGAACTGCTGGCCACAAATCCCAGCGACAGATGCCCAAGCCAGGTGAGACTGTCGTCTCTCTCAAGTGCCCGGCTTGTCACGAGCGACGACCTCTTCTCCCCAGACTAGCACCAGCCTCCAGAATAATCATGAAGGCCAAGTCCAGTTGGCACCACTTTCTGCTGTCTTCGGCTCCCCCTCCTCTGCTTTTAAGTGCAAATAGTCGGACCTGTTGATCTGCCTGCACACAACGCTAATCTCTGTGGGGCCCCACCCTCGTCTTCTTTATAATAAAAGAAGCGAGGTTAGGGCAGTGCACACAGTGAATACACACACACTTGTGCCAGGCTGCAGCACTTGACGTGCCTGTGTGGCACGGACCAACAAGGAGACATGAGTAGGGGATGCCTGGGAAAGATTTTTTTCTCAACACTGGCCCACCATTCTTATTCACCCTTCTTTCCTACCTGGAACGCAGAGGTGGTGTCTAGACTCTGTTTTGCTCCCACGAGGCTGAAGTCCCAAGCCAGAGCTGTCAGTGCAGGAAAGGGGAGGCGCCTGGGTCCTCAGTGGCACTGCTGAGCTGTAGCGCTGGCTCCACTCCCAAACCTGGACTTCTTGTTACAGCCACCAGCCCCGGGGCTCCCCAACACAGATGGGCATCTGAATTAATGAGAGCTCATTAAAAAACAGGTTTCTGGGCTCCGCCCCCACCAATTCACGAGGCCTGGGCTAGGGACTTGAAAGAAGCCCCAGGGGAGGCTTATACGCAGGTTGGAGAACCACTTAGGTAACTCAGCTGCCATGGGAGCCACTCTTTGCATGCACTCACGGCTTAACACAGAGCCCTCGAACCTCTCAGCACCTGTAGCGCTCACCTAATCCTGTCCCTCCAGAAAAGGGCTGAAAACTATTAACCACAAGGCCTAAGTCACCAATGAGTTCTAAAACCTATTTGGATTCCAATGAGAGAGGAATCATTAAATCAAAGACAAGACTCTCGGTTTTTCACTTTGAGCCATCGATGGAGCTGAATGGAGGAGATATTTTCAAGCAGGAGTGTTTACCTGGAACCTCTGACGTCATGCCACAGACATTTTACCCTGGATTTTCCTGACACTCTTTCCTTCTTCCTAGAGACCCTGAGCTTCATGCAGTAGAGTGTATTAACTATAGGACCTGGGGCAGATTCTTAAGTTCTCAGAACCTCAGCTTTCTCATCTGTAAAACTGGATGATAATACTCATCAGCCAGGCTCACTGGAAGGCATAGTGGTGTGAAAGAGTTAGAGGCAATCTGAGTGTCCATCACTGGAAGGAAGGACATATAAGACATGTGGGTAAATATCATGGAATATTATACAGCCATCAAAAGCTACAGAAGAGGTGTACGCATAGCAACATGACAGACTTTATAAGCACTGTGTTTAGTGAAAAAATATATAGAACGCAACAATTTTGTGCATTGAAGAATTTAAAAAAAATGCATAGGGAATAATGTCCATTAGGCATAATATAAACCAAGCTATATTAAATGCATTAGAATGGTTGTCATGAGGGGCATGGAAAGGAAGTAGGAGATGGGTATGAAGTTTTTTAAATTAATGAGTATCAGATTGGCAGAATTTAAAGTGTCTGACAATATCAAATTTAAATGAAACTGTGAAGAAATGATCTCTCACCTCCTGTTGATAGGAGTGTAAATTGGTACAAGCCCATGGTGCCGGTTCTAGTTATAACAAGTATCCATTTCCCCTTTTTCTATAAAATTGAGCCTTGTTTCTTTAATTTGGCACATGGCCACTCAGAATAACTCTCCACTCCCCAGACAACTTTGAAACTAGATGTGGCCATGTGGATATGTTCTGGCCAGTAGTTTGTGATTAGAATTGTCATTTGAAATGTCGGGGGAGTGTCCTTAAGTGGAGGGGCCTCAGTTAATCACCGTGGACAAAGGGAATGTCAGAAAGAGATGGAAACAATCTACTATGTTGAAAGTCTCTTCTTTAGCTGCCCTACCCCAACTGGGCAGCAAGCTATCCAAAATGCTTATGTTCTCCTTGATGGAAAAGGAAAATGACCCTGCAATGCAAAAATGATCACACAGTGTATGACTTGGCATTAACATTGCTGTATACCCAAAGAGGATGGGCTGTTAGAAGGAACAAGGCATAAGCAAATTTAAAGTGGAGTCATCTGAAACTTGAGCACAGCATAAAAGAACTTTTTATACTTCGTTTCTAAACTTCATCCTGCAAATAGGGTACCAAAAATGGTGCCCCGCGTTTGTGGCCTCTTCCCCATATGCATATAGAAATATCTTAGTTTGTTTTGGTGAGTGAGGGGCCCCTGGAACAAAAACCAGTGTGCATTCAATCTGTTAATATTTCACTTTCCTAAAAAAAGAAGGTATTATGGTTCTTAGTCAGCTGCTTGTTTCAATAACAGTTTGTCTACCACTGAAAACTATAGCCCCACATCTGTTCCCAATAAAAATCTATAATCAGCAATGCCCATTGCCTTTCAAAATGTATTTTCTTCATTCCCAAACTATGCACAGACCTGGCCAAAGCTTATTTCTGTTGTCACCAAGACATAATGGCATTGCATTTATTCCAGGATAAAAAAAAATCAGCAGTTATTCCAAGTAGAATCAGTGTCAGCCACTTAGGCGATTGAACATTTGAGCCTTAACTACACATTGACATTTTCACTTATTAAAATGCTGAGGTAGGCAGGTTTTTTGTTTTCAAGTTTATGCTATTCAAACCTTTGTGATACTTTGTTTCAGGTCACAAGGCCAAAAGACATTTGATAATAGAAACAGCTCACATTTTCTGGAAAAAGATTCTCAAAGCAGTAACCTTAAAACACCCTTCCCACAAGAAACAATTATTTCTAAAAATTGTGGACTTCCAACTGAGTCTGAAACGGGGCAGACCAGGCCTCTATCTAGCAAAGAGTTCGGCTGAATTGGCCTGCAGCCTGCAGGTTCCTGGATAAGAGATTTAGAAAGCAGTCTGCAGCCCTCTGACAGTCTTACTGCTATGTAAGAGCTGCTGGGGTGTTTAAAAACAGCTTTCAGAAAAAGATACTATATAATTCTGGGGGAAAGTTCAGTGCCACTTTTCCTGGCAGTGACAAACCCCTGCATGTTTTCTTCTGAGAACAGTTGATCCTCAATGTTTTTTCAGCTTTGAGCCATTTCAAGAGAGAAGCACATGTAGGGCCCTTCAGCAGACTTCTGTCTGCAAAGTGGGGTACGTGTGCATAGCCACAGCCACGGGGTGACACAAGCACAGAGGGATGGGGTTGGGAAGCAGCGAGGTGCACCTCACTTCTCAGGCTTAGAGCTGCGTGACCACTGTCTGACCTGACTCGCGTGCGAACACCAATCACTCCATGCAGCATCTCCTAACTCCATGGCAGTATCTTACAGGCATCTTCGAGCGTCAGCCAAATCATGAGAAGATGCTGAAAGCGTCATATTCCCTCTTGAAGGATGTGCATGATTTTGTTGAAAGCCATATTTGTCAAAGCCCAGGCCTACAGAGTATCACACATCGATGAGGCTGTGTGTGGTGAAGAGAGAGAGAGGAAAGACATAGAAGGAACATGAAGGGCCCCAATCCTTGATCTTAAAGGAAGACACCCTATGAGAAGGACTGGAGGAGATGGTTTTGCCTAGCAGGAAACTCTTAATTGTGATGGGCAAGAATGCCAATTTTCGAAGAAGCAAGGGCTCCTAATCCCATTAAGTTGGTGCTTCATTCAATGAGCTTATGAATAAAGAAGCAGTGGATTTGTGCATAGAAATCTGCAACAGATTTTTCAGAAACCCTTGAGAGAACTGAGACTGTGCTCCAGGCAGGGGAGAGTAGTACTTGCCTCCTGATGCATGATGGGCAAACGTAAGTCAGAAACAGAGCGTGGCTGGGCACACGGAGGAGACTCTCAGTAGAGTGAGGATGTCAGAAGGTATCCTGAAGGGTCAGAGACTGGATAGTTCTGGAGCGTGGCAGGCAACACCTGAACTTCATCCAACTCCTCGTTGGGGGGACATCTGTGTTGGGTGCAGGAGTATAGGGGTGTTGTTTTGAGGGAACACGTGGAAGGAGAAGAGAAAGAAGGGTAGGGAGAAGAGGAAGCACATTCTCTATCCCCTCACCAGCTTGAGGGTTTGCCTGTATATCATAAAATCTGAAAATGTAGCTTATTTCAAGTCTTCAGGGGGGGAACCTCTGACTTTCTCTAGCGGTGTCATCATGGCGGCTCAGATGGGAAAGGATGAGCTGGGTGTCCTTAGCTGAGGACAGTCAGGAAGGACGTTAAGTGGCCCCGGCCTAACCTCAATCTGTTCTCCTTTCAAGCACTCTCTTACACAAGATTTTTATTGAGCACCTGATATACCTAAGGCCCAAAGATACAGGAATGAACAAAAAAGATGAAAGATCCTGCCATCACCTGGCTCAGGTTTTCAAAACTCAGGCAGATAATAAGATACATTTTCAAACAACATAACATACTAGATAGGAAGGAATGTGGTGAGGATGAAAAGAAAAGGGAGATGGGAAGAGGGCAGGAAATGCCACCTGCAGTTTTAGCTAGGCTGGCCAGGGAAGGTGGCATTTGAGTGAAGCTATCAGGAGTCCTGTGGGCTACGCGCATGTGCAAATGAGCCTGCAGAACAGAGGGCAGAGTGTGCAAAGACTTGAGGCGGGATCATGTCTTTGATTGACGTTTCAGTGGAGTAAGACTGAGGGAGAAGGCCTGGGATCCAAGAGGGGACAAAAGGCTGAGACCCTTTTATCAAACTCTGGTTCCTGAGACTATTTTCATTACCCGGGATTTTTACCAAAATGTGAAATCATGGAAAGGTGTGGAGCAGAGAGGAGTGAATGATCTGATTGGATGAGGCTTTTTATCTTGGGAGGGAAGGAATGTGCCCTTTGAATCAGAACTCTCCCCTCACTCCCTTGGAATGTTTTGCAAGGAGAGGCACATTAGGAAGAAGACATGTTGGACCCCATCTTTGGAGTTTGGGGATTTTGAAATTTTAGAGCATTGGGGCACTTTGCCCACCTTCCTCCTCAGTAAAAAAACACCTAAGATGGAAAGTTCCCTGAAGAGAGAGAAGTTTGCAAGCTGTATGAAAGAGAGACTCAAAGACACAAAGGAACCAGGTTATTCGATCAAGCTCATGGAGAATCAATAGGACTTGGAATATCCAAGTAGCCCTTTGAGCTTCAAACGACCATTCTGCCTCGTGTCTGACCTTTGTCCACCTGAGGAGGGGTGACAGCAGCAAACAGGAAACCTGACCTAGTGCAGTCTGGCCTCTCAAGTTGCATATTTTCTTGAAAGGTGGGGTGGTATTTCTGGACTTATTTTTCCCCCCATTTTGTTTATTGTAATAAAATACACATAACATAAAATTACCACTTTAGCCTTCTTATGTGTCCAGTTCAGTGGTATTAAATATTCTCATAATGTTGCACAACCAGCCCCACCATCCATTTTTGTAACTTTTCATTCTGTAACACTGTAACTCCATACCTATTAACACTAAGGCCCATTGTCTCTCCCTCTATTCTCTGGCAACCATCATTGTACTTTGTTCCTTGGTTTTCTTTTTTTTTAAGATTTTATTTATGCACAGAAGAACTGGGGTGTAGGCCAGTGGTGTGGGGGTTGGGAGGGGTGAGAGGATTCACCAGAGACAGAGTGGGGAGTGGAATAGGCAGACTGACAGAAATGCACTGCTGAGGGGAGCAGCGGGCGAGACAGGAGAGGTCTGCTGCACCATGTGGGTCAGCTCCCTGGCTGGGGATCGAACTCAGGCCACAGTGGCTGGCGATAGCTTGATAGCGCTGAGACTTTAATCCCAGCACCACCAGGGAGGCCCCCACCTTTGTACTTTCTGTCTGGACCTACTCTCAATCACCTGAGGAGGTCAGGGAAATCCTTTTGTCAATTGGTAGCTTCACTCCTTGTGGTTCAACTCAGGGTCCTCAGTAGAGTTCTGCAGAGCCCACAATGACCGAGGCTTGCCAGTCCCACTGCAGCAGGAAAGAGGGCTAAAGGGCACCCCGGCCCTCCCACTCTGCTCTACCTCCATGGAGACCGGTTAAGGCCCATCAGACTGCAAGGGATCCTCTATTAACACCTTTGGACTCTTGCCACAAAAGGAGCTACTTCCATTGTTTTCTATTCCAATTTGGGGAAATTGTGTGGTGGCTACAAAGGCCCAATAAAGGTGGGACTGTTTGAATTTAACTAGTGTCTACTACCAGGCAGGATGAAACTTGTCTTTATTGGAGGGGGAATTGGGGGTTAAGAGGTAATGTTCCCCTACAGGTTGTGATTTGCACATAGAATTTCCAGAGCCCGGCATTTCAGCAAGAGAACTGTGAAGAAGTTAGAGCTCATCACAGGCAAACTTCTCAGGTGCAGGGGGACTCGACAACTGAGACTGCACTAATAAGTGACAAAAATTATGTTGACAGTAATTTGACATTTTTTAGCGTTAAAGTCTCTATTGATATAGGATGCGTAAATTAATACTCTTAGGAGACCTGCCTGGAGGAAAAACAGAATGGGGATCATGAACCCTATTAACTCACACGTCCCAAGCTTCCAATGAAAAATTCCTGAGGGAATGGAGAATGAGTGGGATGCTCTCAGCGCATGGAAACTTGGTAAAGCGCTAAGCAGTGTATTTTATAAAGTTGCACGGCAGAGTTCTCAACTGATTTGATAACTGAGAGATTTATGTCTCTAACAAAATAAGATACACAGCAAAAGAATGACTCTGCTAGCTTTTTCTGGAGAGGGAATGATAAGTTCTCTAAAGACATTGTTTACTTTGCCAAGTTATCTATTTTTTTCTGTAAATCTTCTCCATTGCTCCAGGTTAGGAGCCGAATCTATTGTTCCCATCAAATCAATTTCCCCACAGAAAGAAGAATGCAGTAAATACTGTGCTTAAAATTCATTGTTATCTGTTAAGGACCCAACTCAACAGGAATCATTGAGATTAAGAGAGGCTAGGCAGGTAGAGAAGGTATAGAAAAAAAGAGATCAACGCACTGATTATTTTCTAATAAAACTGTTCATTCTATCAGAAAGTGGAGAGAGTTAAATATAAGCAGAGAGATTTGTTTAAACCCAATTTCATTACTATTCTGTAGGTCGCTTTAGCCCTATTCTGACATCAGTTATTAAATAAACTGATATTTTCGCAGATACGGAACAGCTGAGCGAAGTTACCCATATCTACAGGATTATTCTCTACTTAATTTTAATGTACAAAGGCTGAGAAAATTATATGGCTATAGAATACATTCACAGATTGCGTGAGCTTGAAATTGTGTGAAATTGTCAGAAAACATATTGAAGTTAAAAAAATTAAAATAGAAAATAAGAACAGTAACAGTTTACTTAAATGCCTACTATGTGACAGGGACTTCACATATAGGATTATCTCTCTAATCCGTTTAAAACCATGCAAAGTAGTATTAACATTCCTATGCTACAGATGAGAAAAAAGAAACTTATGCCAATTATCCAAGGTTAAATAAAGTCTTATCCATGGTTAAATAAGGCATAGAACCAAGATTTTACCTCAATCTGTCTAATTGCAAACTCCTATGTGCTTTTTCACTACTATGCTCCGTCTGATAATACAGTTAGGGAGCTGTCAAATGGAAATTCATAGATCCCAGTTTTCATAAATAAAATTCCAGATCCATAACGAGAGGATGTAAATTCATTTCAAGTGTACTTGTGGGCATGCTTCTGTAATCAGTTTCCTTGATAGAATTTAAATCTGAAGTCCACTGACTTCGTTACTCTAAAATGAAAATAGAAAAATCACTTTTATTTCCTTTGCATTTATTGAACACCTGCTGTGGCCCAGGCGTATTTTCAGAAGCTATGGAATGAAGCACACAGATTTCAACCTCTCTTGTTAACACTTAAATGACTGCAGTTGCAAGCACTATACCATTTTCCAAATGTATTGTTTTAAAAGTACTGATAACACAATTGATAACTCTTATTAGACATTTCAACTCACCTCTGTTAAATCTACATGCCAATGAGCTAATGCTACAGAAAAGCATTTTATCCTGCATTTTGGTTTTGGTGTCTAAGAGTTAAAAATTAAAAGTGAATGAATATTGAAGTGGAGGCCAGCTCTGCTCTCTGCCTGCATCACGGACTAAGCTTCTCTGAGACTCGGTTTCTTCATGGGTAAAAACTGAGATGGGAGTAACTCTCCTACAGGGCTGTGGCTCAGACTGTTCAGCAGAATATCCAAGTCTAGTCCCATCTCCAGCTCCTCTTGGGCACACTTGATGTGCCATGGGGTCCTGCCTCTTTGAATTACTTGTTTGCTCTAATACACCAGTGCTGGTGTGGATCTGTTCAGTTTCTTATCCAGGATGGCCCAACAGAAAGATGGTTCTTTCTGTTTCCTTCTCTGTGCTATACACTCAGAGCCCTCAGTAGCAAATGCTGAAGGAGGGAATGAATCTATTTCTGGTGAGCACAGGGGAGGGTTTGGGCCAAAAGGTCCTTTTTCTTAGACTCCCTTCAAGTGCTTATTTCAGTTGTCCAAAAGATACATACACGAAGTCATTTTAAGCAGTGCATTTTCCAGCAGTATGATTCTTCACCATTTAAAATTGTTTGCAAGACTCCAGCAAAGAAGTGATTTGAAGAAAGATAAGCACTGGCCTCTGAATGTTTTGATTGTGAACTCCTATCATGAAAAGTGTTTAAAAAAAACTTAAGCAAATATTTTCTACTTTTTGTGTAAATATACACAAAATTTTAGTTAACCCTCAGTATACATATACTTATTTAGGAAATATATAGATGTTCTATGACATTAATGTATCATATATTATTATATACAAAAATGTAAATTTTAAGTAAAGACATAAACAAAGTTTTAATATTTTCTTTTTGCACCCTAGTAAATTGTCTGGTACAAGAAAAGACTAATCTTGGTTGAACAGCTACATTTTCTGGTAGATGAAAGGAAATCATGTTTTTCTACTCCTAAATTTTTCCTGATGTTGACCATTTCCTCTCTCTATCGAAGTTCTTAAAAGACCACCAGCATTCTGCAAACATTAGTGAAATAAAACAGGAGGAGAGTTTAGGGCTCTGGATTCTCACTCTGGAAATGTCACAATCTAATCTCAAAGTTTGCTGTGAGGTTGTAAGCATGACAGTGTGAAACTCGACAGATTATTCTTGAATTCTTTGTTTGTTTTTGTGGTGACCTGACTTTCATAAAATTTATTTTTTTCTTCAAAACCTCCAGGACGTGTGGTCATATGATTTCAATGAAAAGAACACTGTCAAAACAGTGCTGAGGAATTATCACATTTACATTGTTTTCATTAAGTAAAAAGCCCTAATCATCAGAAAATCTAATACTAGAGTTTTTATATGCATAGAAAGGAAAAAGGTAATATTAAAGCAAAGAGTCTGTTTTAAAAGTCTGCAGTGCCTACCATGTTAAAAATAGCAGATGGACAACCTCCAAAAGATTAACCATGTATATTTCTCGATGGTAAAACTGAGGTTAATTTTTTCTTTTTGTTCATTTTTATATTTTTCCAAATAGCCTATAATGGCCAAGTTATTATTATTATTTTTGGTCAAGTATTTTTTTTTAAGAAGAGCATACATTTAACTAATTGTAAATAATTTATATAGATTTCTACACTACAAGCTTCCAATAGAAATATTTAAATACCCTTTGGAGTTAATAGTATTGAGAACAAAGTTGCATATTGTTTCCATATTTTGTGATTCATTTCAACACAATCTCAATGTTATTTTGGTTTTACATGAGAAAATTACATTTTAAATCAAATGCTTCATATATTGAAGCCTCATTTATCTCAATTTTAGGCACTTTTTAGATTGGTAGTACCAAGTGAGACAGAGAATGGGTCCAGAGAAGCTTGTAAAAATGAGGGAATCAAGGCAGAAAGAGAGAGGGATGAGTCTACCTGGAGAAGATTAAGATTATGGAGAGCCTCATACAATACAAACATGGGACAGTTCTTGTAAGGGTCTTGTAAATAATCTGGAATCCTTGTCCCCCATTTTTTTTTTCTGGCAGAGCCTCCATTTTGCTCAGGCATCCATCACCCCATGTGCCCATCATAAACTATATACAATGGTCTCACTCCCCGCATCATTTTGACTCAATAGGCAATTTCTGACCTTGGGAACTCGACAAATTCTTCTGGGAACATTCTGGATATATTTTCCCTTCCATATGAAAGCTGAACGAGATATTTAAATCAACTACTGAAAGGCATAAAAGAACAACGAAGGCAGACAAGAGTTGAGAGCCCCCAATCCTGAAACAATAGGAGACATATTGAGAGAAGAAACATTATTTGCATCTACCGCCACCAAATGATGTGGGGAGTAAAGGTAGAGCAAAAAATTATGGCTGGGAAGGTGCAGTCTCACTGGACTAGGAAGAATTGGGGTTTGGAGGGAATGAGCAGACAGAGGTTGAAGTTTGGAGCCCAAGATCGAAGGACCCTGGTACGGTCGGGAACCGAGAAGAGTTTATCATGGGACTGAGGATCAACCATAAAAGATGAAGCCAAACAAAGCCAAAGACTCACACTCAACCAGGTGAAGTTGATCTGAAAATATCCCATCGGCCTTCCAGAAAATACTTAACTCCTCTTTGGATGAAAATATCATCAGCCAGAGCTTTACAGTTTTTCTTATGCACTGTTTGACATTTAATAAAAAATCTACCAATAGATGAATGGATCAAATGGCTCAACACTGAAAGAAGACAAGACATAAAGGTGATCAATACACTGGAATTCTCAGACAAGAATTAACTAACTCTGACTGACATATTTTAAAAAGTAGAATAAAAGTGGAGGAATTCATCAGAAAAACTACAGGAATCCTAGTTGGGGGGGGTTGATATTTAGCTATATGGTGATTAACTGGGTGTTGCATGTTATAGTGCAGCCCAATCATCACAAGGCAGAGAAGCAGTCAGAGGAAGGCCTTTATTAATTTCCCAGCGCTGGGGGCTACACCCAAGTGGCCAGCCCAAAGCCCCATCCGCAGAAGTGCAGCCCCGAAGCAGGGGTCCGTAGTGGTTTTATACCTGCCCCCTCCATTATACCTGCCCGCTCCGTGCTCTTAGAGTACAGCTACTAGTTCCATAAAAGGCCAGCAAGCAAACTATGTTACAGAAGCAAAGCAAAACGGTCATGCCACAGAGCCAGAAACCGGGTCTTATCTGGGGCTCGGGAAGAGAACGACCTTGCATAAACGGCTGGGCGGAAGGCATGTCTGCCCTCTTGCTGACTCAGTCTCCCTTGAAATGGGGTGAGGGTTTGCATTATCTCATTCATTATAACAGTAGAAGTTCATCGAGCTGAACATTTAAAATTTGTGCATGGGGCCTCCCTGGTGGCGCAACGGGTTAAGTCTCAGCACTATGAAGCTATCTGCAGCCACTGTGGCACAAGTTTGATCCCCCGCCAGGGAGCTTCCCACATGGCACAGCAGACCTCTCCTATCTCACCCGCTGCTCTGAACAATATATTTCAGTAGATCTGCCTGTTCTGCTCCCCACTCTGTCTCTGATGAATCACCTCACCACCCCACACCTCTGGCCTACACCCCAGTGCTTGCATGCATAAATAAAGAAATCTTTAAAAAAGTAAAAATAAAAATAAAAATTGCACATGTAGGTTATACTTTTTAAGAAAGTAATAAAAATATTCTTAAATTTTTAACTCCTCTTCGATGGGCAGCATCATACCTGCATGTGATTTTTCAAATTAATGAGCTTTCCTGAACCATGAAAGAAGATGCTATCAGCAAAGTAAATACTCCATGCAGGGGTGATGTGGGCCTGCTAGATTTAGACAGTCTGCTCAGCCACCATCTTAGTTACGTGCAGTTCTGCATTCAAATACAAGGTCAGTCCAGACTAATCAATTATTTACAAGGCTCCTTTCAAATTTAACAAGAGCAGGATGCTTGATCATCCTGTAACAATGGGTATGCATCACAAGGTATGACCAGGAACACCCCGGAGGCCATTGACTGATTAATGACCCTGCTACCCCAGAGACTGATCAGGAAGGCCTTGTCCATAAGAATGGAACCATAAATGGGCGTCTGGGGTATGGTTTCCATCTCAATACCCAGTCATGAAGCAGATGTCAGCAGACTCACCTTCCCCAAACCCTAAATACATATGCACATTTGTTCAGCTACACCTATCCTTTTTTTTTATATATATATTTATTGTTATTTATGTCTTTTACATTTTGTATTCCCCTTGGGTAGCCCACCACCAATTCACCCGTGTTCCATCTCCATGGTCCCTTGTGTTCTTTTCTATTCCATTTTGTGCCCTTTTCCTTCCCCCCCGCCCCTGCTGAGTGTCTCTCTCCTATTTGGTTTCCTTAATAGTCCTGTTAAAAGTGAAACCATTTGATATTTTTCTCTTTCTTTCTGGCTTATTTCACTGAGTATGATCCCCTCTAATTCCATTCATGTCGCTGCAAATTGCGTGTGTTTATCTTCTTTGAATGCTGAATAGTATTCCATTGTGTATATGTACCACATCTTCTTGATCCAATCATCTATTTTTGGACATCTGGGTTGCTTCCATACCTTTGCTATTGTGAACAGTGCTGCAATGAACATACGGGTGCATGTATCCTTTTGGATTGGTGTTTTTGTATCCTTTGGGTAAATTCCCAAAAGTGGGATTGCTGGGTCATATGGGAGCTCCATGTTTAGCAGTTTGAGGAATCACCATACAGCTTTCCATAGTGGTTGGACCAGTTCACATTCCCACCAGCATATACCTATCCTTTTTTTTTTCTTTGTCCTTCTATCCTGCACAGTTGATGCTGTGTTATTATTCTATCAATAAAAAGGCCAGGAGCTTGCTTCCTGAGTAGCACCCTGTATTGTACAGCCTGCTCCACGACTCCCGTTTCTTTGACAGTGTGGTGTTGCTGACACAACAGGGCAATATATCAAATATTTAAAATCAGTACACTGCAGGCACCAACCAATCAGAATGTCCACCAACTGTAATTCAATTAGCATGTCAAACTGGTGTCTTCCATCATTTATAAAGTTATGGAACCACAGAATGAATTATTTGAGAAAGTCCTACAGTAATAGTTAAAAGAATAGGGTCTGGACCAGGACAATTCCGGATCTTCTACCTAATATTTTTCTAATCTTTAGCAAATGATTAAACTCTCTATGCCTTACCTGCCTCATGTCAAGTTGGGGATATATCAGAAAGTTTATATAAAGCAGTAAGTGACTTAATACATGTTAAAAGCACAGAATAATACTGGAACTAATTCTCAATGTCATTACCATTGATTTTTGTTATGTGAGATCATAACCCCACCCTGTGTAAGCCCAAATCATCCCATTCAATATAGATGGAAATACAAGGCAATTGCTAATTGGCTTTAAGGCTAATTTAATGAACTTTATGAATGAACATTTTTCAAAGCATTCTGTCAGATTTGTTCTCTTCCCTTTTCCTGCCCAAGGGTGCACCTAACGCAGGCATATTGCTGCCATAGTGGAGATTTCCCCACATACCTGCCATACTTCAGCAGAGATTTCATGTATACTTTTCGCATTATCATGCCTAAGACTTAGCAGAGCCTGTTACCGTTGTACATTGTACCAAGGTGTATCTCAGCAGCATCGCTGTGAAATGTGTTTCTCTAGTATGCTACTTTTCTCTGGGATTCCTGCCGGCTGGTGTAGGAGTCACTCTCAGTTGCTGTGTATGGCTAGCGATACCCATTGCAATTTTCCTTTCCTATGACTTGGTTCTAAATGATCAGTCTTTTTCTGTGTAACTCCTCTCCTGGAACTCTTAAAGATATAGTCCCAAGACAGTCAATCAAGCAAACAAAAGATAGGTTCAGGAAGATGGTCACTGAGGGTTATTCTAAAGTAAAAATTTGAAATTAAACTCCCTAGGGTAGTGGAAACCATCTAAACTAATTTCAGGAGGGGTGCATTAGTCTCCATAAAATAATATATGACTATCTCAAAGAAAGAATTAGGGATTTTAAATGTAATTATCTAATTATGAATTATATATAAAAACTAAAGAAAGAGTTATGTATGTACCTACACAGAGTATTCTGTAGTCATAAAGATAGATAGCCACATGGAAAATAGTTACATGATCGAGTATTATACAAACGGGATGTGACTTATGTAGAAGACAGAAGCATAACTGTGTGGAAAAGCATTATAGAAATAGTATACCTAAGTGCAAAGGATAGCAGGTGTTAGTAACAAGACTGCAGACTGATTTCATTGTATCTTTTCACCTTAGAACAAATTCTCTATAATAGAATTGGGCTCAATCTACCAGCACCAAATTTAAAATTCTGTTAACTAAATGTACCTACGATTTTAACCTATTGTATCATCCTGAAAATAGAAAATTAAAATTTACAGTATTGAAATAAAGCTATGTATAGTCTCAGTATCTCATCTAAATTTCAGATGCCTAAATTCTGTGCTAAAAATTGCCCTTTTGTTCATTTCATAATGCTTTCTTATGGTCAATTTCTTTATATGGGCAGTTCTGGAAGGTGGTCAAGAAACAGGTGAAAATAAAGAGTAAAGGGACTCCCACAGCAAAATGAATGTCTATGGCCACACACTTTGCCCACAATCTTCTACTAAGAGCCTGTTAGGCTCATCTTTGTCATACCTCGAACTAGTTAGAATTTATGGTCACAGCACGTGAGAAGCAGGAAATTGGAAAGTGGCTGGATTGCAAAAAGTGACATCTGCCAGCCTGACAGTAAAGTCCAGTAGTGGAGAAAACGATTTAATATTGGGTGCCAAGCATAAGTATATTCCAGCATTTTCTATGGCAGTTGGCTCTGATAATGACATTGGAGTTCTCAATAAGCAACATTCTTATTCTGCATGGGATGTTGCCTGGTCAGAGATGCATGGAGAATATACTACAAAGATTTCCACTTAATATGGCTTCTTTTTAAAATATATTTTTGGTGCTTGTTTTGCACACACACACACACACACACACACACACACACACAATTGCTCACACTTCCATCATAGGCAGTAAGCGGCTAGTTATGAAAGTTCTTGAAAAAAATGTGGCCATTTGTGGAAGCCATTCTCTCCTCAAATTTCCCTCATTTTGCTCTGTTACTGATAAAGCACTAAGAACATTTCTTCACTCTCAAGGTTTGCAATGTCTTTTGGTCTCCTTTTCCATGCCCTCCTCCACCCAGGCCTTTTTCTATCTACCCTTTATCCCTCAACTTGCTTATCACAGACTTGAGCTGCACCAGTCTCTGGAGAGTTAAAATTGGGAGATGCAAATGTCAGTTTCTATTACAGAGACAAGAAACTCTTCAGCCAGGATCTCCAAAACTCTGGGCGCCCTGGGAGATGCCTTTCCCCGTATCTGGGCTGCCTGCAGATCGCAACAGTTGGGGCTGTTTGGAAAGTTTTAAGGTTGTTTGCGTTAGTGGATTTGTTCCAAGGGAGGCTCATGTTTTTCAAAAACGAATGCCAAAGATAACAGAAAATGCAAAGGAGAGGGGAAAGGGAGACTTACCCAGAATATGTGAGTGAACCAGGATAAGACTTACTAAATAGCACAGTGTTCAAGGACACTTGGTTCTCCAGCACATTTCAAATGACCCAGAAAGACTAAGGTTAAAAACAATGCACATGAACCCCAGGAGACAGCGGCTTGGGACCCTGGATGTATTTTACATTTTCTTCATGCCACTTGGGGCATCGGTCACTGCATTATTTTGTGATTTAAGCTGTTTACAGCTATATTTGAGTGGTCTTTGTTGACAATTTTGTTTCCAAGTCATTTTCTAAAAACATTCTAATTACTGTTCCCTGTCATTAGCTACTATAATTTGTTTTCAGGGCTGATGGTCAGCGCTGTAATTGCATTTAGAACACTGCATGGGTTTGCAGATCATTTGGTGCACCTCCCTGTTCAACTTACTGCTGTTTCTTGAACCCACTGTAGATTAAAGAGTATGCCATTTACATCTTTAAAGAAGATAATGGGAGATGATGATTTTTTGTATTATTATAATTTAGCACTTACATGGCATTTCCATTTCCAAAGGCATTATAATCATTTATTAATTATCCAGCCCTTTACCCTTGAGCGCTAAGCCATTTGGAGTCTCTCTGATTTCCAGATAAGCCACTGAGGCTGGGGAAGGGTAGTTGGCTGGTGAGAGGTTCCTCCCTTCCTGTTAGGATTCCCACCTTTTTCCAGGCCACCCCACCCAACGGGGATCTGTACAGGCTGGCTTCGTTGCTGTGTTTGAAGTTTTGTGTTTGATGTTCTCTGAATGTGTGTATAAAATGCATTCCTAATTCACATATAGATTATTTTTGGATTATTTGATGTTTTGGATTTTCCCTATTACTATTTACTTCCATTTATTCACTTACCCCTTCATTAAAGCTGCATTGAGCTGTTCCTGTTTGTCAGGCAGTGAACAAGGCTCAGAGAAGAGGGAAGCAATGGTCTTAACATGCAGAGTTGGGCGCCCAACTGACAACACTAGCAGGGAGGTGTATGATGGCATCAGAAGGAAATACCATGGGGAAGCGAGTGGCATGCTTGCTTCATGCCCCAAGTGGCATGAAGAAAATGTAAAACACATCCAGGGTCCCAAATCACTGCCTTCTGGGGTTTATGTGCTTCTTGGGCAGAGATGGTGTTTTCTGAACTGGAATTGGAAACATCAGCTTTGTGTGTTTGAACTGGGTAGGAAGTGGGGAGGAGGGTGACGAGGAGATGGAGATAAATAGCATTACTCCAGGAAACAGGGAAAGTGGGAACTCAAGGGGAAAGCAAATTACTTATTTGCCCTGATTGGAGGCAAATTGTTGTAAGGAACGATGGTACATGATTCCGGAAAAAGTGGTTTAGAGGAAGAATCTGAATGGTCTTCAAGTATTTGTTGATCGGGGTGAACTTCTCCACCAAGCAATCTCTCCTCAGTTGGCTTGCACATGGTTGGACGGAGCCAGAAATATAAAGAGAGCAATAGATGGAAGGTACATACACTGTATGGGAGAAAGTTACACAAAGATAAATTATGTGGTTGAAAAACTACTGACCAAACAGCCAAGAGAACCAAAGCAAGACCAAGTGAATATTCATTAGGAAGGAAAATTGGCCATTGGGCAATGACAAATTGAAGAACGTTAAAAACAACAAGATTGACTGAGGAGGGTGTTCTCTTTTTATATCAATAGACAAATCATATCTTAAACAACATGGGCTTCTTATTCACTTATTTATTTGTAGGTGATTAAAGGATTTAATACTTGGTGACTTTCAGATCTTAGATTTAATCATAGATTTCTCTGACTCTGCTCCCCCCTGACTTTTTGTCTCCACCCTGTGCTCTAGACCAGATTTGTGCCAAGCTTCACCGCATGCCAACTTCCACAGGAAATCTAATTGTATCAGTGGTACTGTGATTTCACCACTTACAGAAATGTGTGGGATGTTGAGCATTTGGGTCACATCCCAACCTTTTATCATTTCCCTCTCCTCAGCATCATCCTGAATATAAACCCTCCCTCTGACACATTAAACCCCATTTCATGACCAAAGACCCCTCCCACTCGCTTTCAGTCCATGGACACTGCAGTCCTGCCTCCTGACCCGCCACCTTGGGAAATAATGACATAAAATAGAATCTAAAGTAGGAGCCACTGTCCTTTGATGAGCACCTACTATGTACCATTTCCCAAACTACAAGCTTACCCACCCTGTCTCACCTGACTCTCCAACTCTCTGAGGTAGGTGTTGTTAAACCATGGTCCAAAGAACAAAAGAGAAGCACAGAGAGGTTAAGCGATCTGCTGACAGTGATTCAGGTTCTGAGAGGCTGTTCTATCAGTTGTGAAAGTGTCATACTAAAATAATCTTAGTTTACTCAATACTGAAGATACGTAGTTGGAGGCCTCCTCTGGATAGGAATGAAATATGTCGACACAATTTTAAATATAGGAACCTCCATTATCCAAATGAAAAATAAGTGAATGGGTATTGACATATAAGTTGATGTCTCTAACCACTAAAATTATGGTCCTTTAAATACCAAGCCTTTTAACTCTATCTTTTGGTGAAAATCTTTCCTTTTAGGCATCAGTTAATAGAGTACAGTGAACTTAATCTCACTGCTTCTAGAAGGTTTGTTTTTGAGACATTGAAAATATTAGTCACTGTATTAGAGTCTCACTGAGGCAATCTGGGGTCAGCCCCTTGAAAACATGGGTGGCTCTCATTTGGGTTTTCACTAAATGCCATACACCCTCCATTATGGATTGAATTCCACCCCCTCTCTAGTTCATAGTTTGCAGTCCTAACCCCCAAAACCTTATAATGTGATATTATTTGGAGATCGGATCTTTACAAAGGTATCAAGTTAAGCTGAGGTGCTTAGGATGGTCCCTAATCCAATATAACTGGTGTCCTTATATAACGGAGAAATTTGGACACAAGGATATTTAGAGAGAGAAGACATGGAGACAACATGGCCATTGAGGGCCTCCCTGGTGGCGCAGCGGTTTAGTGCTGAGCTGTGGAGCTGTCAGCAGGGGTGACATGAGTTCGACGCCCGGGGAGATTCCCACATGGCGCAGCAGACCTCTCCTTCCTCGCTCACTGCTCCCCTCAGCACTGTATTTCTGTTGATCTGCCTGTTCTGCTCCCCACTCTGTCTCTGGTGAACCCTCTTGCCGCCCCACACCTCTGGCCTGTACCCCAGCATGTATGCATAAATAAATAAATCTTAAAAAAAAAATGATGGCCATCTGTCAGCCAAGGAGAGAGGCTTGGAGCCCATCGTCCCATCAGAGTTCTCTGGAGTAACCACCCCTACTGACACTTTGATTTTGGACTTCCCAGCCTCCAGAACTGTACACTATTACATTTCTTTCTTTTTTATTTTTAAAGATTTATTTATTTATACATAGAAGCTGGGGTACAGGCCAGAGGCGTGGGGCGGCGAGAGGGTTCACCAGAGAAGGAGCAGGGAGCAGAACGGGCAGATCAGAAACACACTGCTGAGGGGAGCAGCGGGCGAGGCAGGAGAGGTCTGCCGAACCATGTGGGATTCTCCCCGGCTGGGCGTCAAACTCGCATCGTGCGCTGCCTACAGCTCCACAGCGCAGCGCTTAAGCGCTGCGCCACCAGGGAGGCCCCTCACTAATACATTTCTGTGGGTTAAGCCACCCAGACTGTGGCACTTTGTTACAGCAGCCCCAGGAAATGAATATATACCCTCCCCAAACTATGAGTTGGGGTTCCCACCCTTTCCTCGTGTTCATTATGAGTAAGATCCAGCAGACCTGACAGTGCTTAGATGAGCTGCCACTTTTTTTTTTTTTTTATCAAAGATTTACTTATTGCATAGAAGAACTGGGGTGTAGGCCAGAGGTGCAGGGGGTGAGAGAGTGGGGAGCAAAACAGGTAGATCTACTGAAATACACTGCTGAGGGGAGCAGCGGGTGACACAGGAGAGGTCTGCTGCGCCACATGTGGGTCAACGCCCTGGCCAGTGCCCAACGCCAAAGTTAGGCCCTAGCGGTGATAGCGCTGAGACCTTACCCCTTGGCTACCAGGGAGGCCCTGAGCTGCCACATTTTGAACGAGGTACTAGATACTAAGCTTCTCCTAAAAGAGTTTTCTTCTCATTGACCCACTCAAATAACTAAGTAAAAATCAGCATTTGAACATTACTCTTCCTGAATTAAAACTAAGTGAGTTACTTTAGGGTCTGTAACAGCTTTTGAGCTTGATGTGCACACACCTTAGCGGGAGCTGAGATGGTCTCTGTCAGACGGCTGGAGAGTGCCAGTGGATCTTAAGACAAGTATATGCAGCTTTTTGCTTGAGATGTGTAAATAAACTGGCAGCCAAGTCAGCAGCCCTTGTCTATTCCTTTTTTTAAGTAATTTTCAAGACATGCTCAAACACAGCTCTCACAGTTGGTTACTAGAGGAGTTAATGGCTCCAAGCTCTGAAGGAATGCTTTTTTTGAATTATCCATTTGACAACAGTCTCCCTAAGGCGACACTTCTTACCCCCTGCCTGCTCCCCTAGCTGAAGTTAGCCACCATGTATTAATGAGTTGAAGCCGAATCTCAGGAAGCACTAACCCTTGTCTTTTCTTTTTAAGAATACTGAGTTCACATTAAAAGGCAAGTAATTCTAAATTACCTGGAAGTTTCTTGTTACGGGAACTGAAAGTTTCCTGGTAAATATTTTCTACAAACTACCCAAATTAAGGACCTTTCATCTCAGTAGGACTGACGCGCGCTGAAGGCAGTTAGCTGCCAACATGAAATAATTAGAGCTAACAGAAACGTGTCCCTCTCCAAAGCATTTCCTTCACTGGCTTGTTGCAAATGTCTGAATTGCACAATGAATGCATCAGGTTTGGAGTGAGCTGTTGCCTTCACCTCTATGCCTTTGGAAAAAGTAACTGGTTCCTCTTGGAACCCATATGGATGGGAGGCGCCCTGCCCCCACCCCTGTCCCCCCCACTCCGCCCCCACAGACAGGTCATAGCCCACATCAGGTTGGGGAACAGGAGGCTGAATTTTGCAGGGAGCAACTGGCAGCAGAGTAACATTTTCTTGGCAGGGAAATGGAAGTCAAATCAAGAACTGCCTCCTTTATAATGAACAGGGTTGGGCTTCCAGAGTTTCCTTCTATTAGATGTCAAATACACACAGTTCATAGTTCAGTGGTACGACCTGGGTAAGAAGTCCATTACTGGGTGGACAGGTAATATTTTAAGTTGCTCATATATTATTAGGAATAGGATTTTGGTGTGTAATTTTCTACGTGATCAAAATGATGCTGTCTAGATGAGAGGGCTGGTCTCCACTGGAGTCGGAGAATGGGGAATAGGGTCGTCAAAAAGAACACAAGAGGATATTTACGACAAACTTCAAGGCTTTGCAATTGTGAAAAAAAAATGTTGTTGGGCCTCCCTGGTGGTGCAGGGGTTAAAGTCTTAGCCCTATCAAGCTAAGGCCAGACACTATGGCCTGAGGTCGATTCCCTGCCAGAGAGCTGACCCACATGGCACAGCAGACCTCTCCTGTCTCGCCCGCTGCTCCCCTCAGCAGTGTATTTCAGTAGGTCTGCCTGTTCTGCTCCCCACTCTGTCTCTGGAGAATCTTCTCAACCCCAGCACCTCTGGCCTACACCCCAGTTCTTGTATGCATAAATAAATAAAAATAAATCCTTGAAAAAACTTTTGTTGTTGTTTAAACCATCCAGTTTGTGGTACTTTGATATAATAGCCCTAGAAAATGAATGCATGTGTCTTGTGTGAAGTTCTAGAAAATGCTTGAAATGCTGTTTCTCCAAGTACTTTGCTGCTTTTCATGGTGAGCTGCAACAATAAACTCAGCCCACACCCAACTCTCCTGGAACATTCAAGAGATATTAAAATCTGTTAAATCTTATGCTTGATAAGAGACTGGGGCAAGTAGCCCAGCCCACCAATGGAAAATACATCTAGGGGAAATGATGAGGTAGTCTCCAATGTAAGGAGCATTCTTGGGGCCAGAAATGATGATAACCAATAATCAGTGTTTACTATGTGTCAGCACTTCAAATATACAGACTCAATTCTTAAGATAGCGCTATGATTTGAATTTTAGTGCCCCCCTTTACAGATAAAAAAGGTGAGGTATAGAGAAGTTAGGGAATTTAAGATCATACAACTAGTAACTGAAGAAAAGGGATTTTAAACTCCAGCAGTTAGACCCAGAAGTTGAATTTTTAATCCCTCTGTTATTCTGCCACAACACTGAATTTTAGCAATAAAAAACAAAATGAAGTTAGAACCTCACCTCACCTCACACTATAGACAATAGTGGATTAAATACCTAAATATAAGAGCAAACAATAACATTGAAAACATTTAAATCTTTTTGAACAGAGATTAGGCAGTGGTTTCTTAAGCATGATAGGAAAAGCACAAATACAAAAGAAAAATTAAGTACATTAGATTTTATCAAAAATTAAAAACTTTTGTACTTCAGTGGATAATAAAAAAAGAAAGTAAAAAGACAATCCACAGAATAGGAGAACATATTTATAAATCATATATCTGGTAAGGGTCTACTAACCAGAATATATAAACAACTCTTAAAATTCAACAATAAAAAGAAAAACAACCTAATTTAAAAATGGGTAAAATATCTGAATAGATATTTCTCCAAAGAATATTTACAATGGCCAACTAGCACATGTAAAGTTACTTAATATCAGTTATTAGGTATTAACCTAGTCATTAAGGCATTGCAAATCAAAACTAGCATGAGATACTACCAAATCCAGGAGGATGTCTTTTTAAATGACAACAGGTATTAGGGAGGAGGTGGAGAAATTAGAACCTCATACCTTACTGGTAGAAATATAAAATAGTTTCAGTTGCTGAAGGAAACAGTTTGCAGTTCTTTAAAGTTAAACCAAGTTACCACATAACCCAGTGATTTTATTCCTAGGAGTATATCCAAGAGAAATGAAAACGTATTTCGACACAAAACCTTATATGAATGTTCATAGAAATATTATTAATGAGAGCTAGAAAGTTAAAACAAACCAAATACAACTGATGAATATACAAAAAAATTAGTATATTCACACCATGGAATATTATACAGCTATAAAAAGGAATTCACTACTGATACATGAATGACCCTTGAAAAAATTATATTATGTGAAAAAGCCAGACAAAAAGGTCAAATATTGTATAATTCATTTAGTTGAAATGTCTGGAATAGACAAGTCCATAGAAATAGATTTTATTTTAGTGGTTCCAAAGGTTGAGGGGAGGTGTTAGGGGGAGTGACTTTTTTTAATGTCTTAAGGTTTCTTTTGAGGATAGTGAAAATGTGATGATACACAACTTTGTGAATATAATAAAAACCACTGAATTATACGCTTTTAAAAAGGGTGAACTGAATAGTTTGTGAATGATATTTCTCAAAAAATTTAGATCTCTCAAGTCAAGACAAAAACAGAATAATTTCAGATGTACTTTATTTGTTTGCTAGGATGTACCTTTGGCTGAACCAAAGTTTTATCCTAGCCATTTATGTATGTGAACATTTAAAATAACTTTTAAGCTCCAAAGGTGATTTTCAAAGTGACTTAATATAGCTGTCACACAGACAGATAATATGATTATAAGGAAATAGTTGCAGAAAGCATCTCTTTTGTGGAAAAAGAAAATTTCAGCTTTGCTTTGAACTAACACATCCTCAAAATAATTGAAAACTATAACTAACAAGCTTTAATATAGCTTTTTTTAAAACTAAGAAAATTTTAATAAGATTTATAGATATCCAAAATATATAGAAGTTTTCGATATCAAACACTATAAATCTGACTGGTAATTGTGGCTACTAGAATGAAGGGGAGAAGGCACTGGGAAGGGGGGGGGCAATGGATTCGGGTGGAGGACTATTCCTGCTGTGGGTGTGGTGTGGTGGCATGTATCTGTGGTGTGCTGCTGTGCCTCTGAATCACATACAGTATTGTAAGCCAATTTTATCTCAACAGCAACCAAAAAACTAAAAAAGAAAGAAAATGTAGAAGCTTTGGTTTTAATTTTAAGAAATATGGTCTTGCAGACTGTTTGGGCCGTGAGGATTGTCTGAGATTCTGACCATCTGAATTGAATTGCTGTTAACTGAATGATTTTGATGTACAAGGGAAATGTTGAAGACCTGTCTCGGTCTACCAGTTATGGAATCGCCCAGAAATCCCTAGAACTTCCCAGAGCATAAAAGTCTATGTGTCACACAAACACTGTACATACACTTACGCACAGATACTCACCGTGACATCGATAAAGGTATGTTGTCATACCTGACTTTTCCTTTTGGCTCTGCTACTGAGATAAGACTTGGGGCAAGTTTCTTAATCTCCTTGAATGTGAGTTTTCCCACTTGTAAAATGGGCAAATAATATATCCTGGGTCTCCCTGCTGGCACAGGGGTTAAAGTCTCAGCACAATCAAGCTATCGCCAGTATGAGTTCAATCCCCGGCCAGGGAGCTGACCCGCATGGCGCAGCAGACCTCTCCTCTCTTGCCTGCAGCTCCCCCCAGCAGTGTATTTTAGTAGATCAGCCTGTTCAGCTCCTCACTCTGCCTCTGGTGAATCCTCTCACCCCCCGCACCACTGGCCTACACCCTAGTTCTTGTATGCATAAATAAAAAAAATAAAACTTTTGAAAAAAATATCTCCTTAACAGGGGATATGCCATTTAAGAAAATAACAAATTCAAAGTGTCTGACCTAGATCAGTTTCTTGGGTCTTATGTTGATGATGGTGGTAGTGATGATGATGGTGAGGGATGTGAATAATAGAAACTCTTGCAGACCTAAGAATAGAGAGCACAGGGAGAGGCCTGAAGTACATCCTAAATAAATACAAGTCAGTTGATTAGTTACTTCCTTCTGGAAAGCACACAGATCAAAACCACTTGTCTTCGGATTTATTGTGTCTCCTCAAGTGATGTCCTACCCCAGATTCAACACGTCCTCCTTAAACAGATGCATCTTCCTCATTCATTAGAACTGGGAAAGGGAGGGTTGCTCTATAGAACACTACTTTCTATTTTCCCCACCTAAGAAAATTAAACCCATTCTGTATGCCAAACCGCATAGTTCAGAAGAAAGAC